>VZTD01000437.1:585992-637232 GCA_013397725.1 Rhagologus leucostigma | reverse complement strand
CGCCCTATAAAAGCCTGCCGGCGGCGGCCCCTTCTCCTCGCCCCGTTTCTTCGCTCGCTCGCTCGCAGCCCACCGGCCACGCTCCCGCCTCCGCCCGCCGCTACCGCAGCCCCCGGCCCTCTTCGGCTCTGTCTCTCTCCGCCTGTGCCCTCTGGTCCCAGCGCTGCGCTGCGCTTTCCCCGCCGGCCGCCCCCGCAGCCTATGGCCCTGGAAGGCGCCACTGCCGCCGCCTGTATTTCTGCTGTAGGTTCCCACATCCCTCTTTAAAAATTCCGCCTAAAAAGAGAAGACGATTTACCAAATCTTTCGGGCCGTTATCTCACGTGAGTACCGGAGCGGGGGTCCTGGGCCTCTCGCCGCCCGTGGGGGAGGCGGCGAGAGGGAGGGAGGGAAGCAGCGGCGACGCCCACCCCCAGCTCCGAAAGGGGCCGGAGCGTCCGTGGACACCGGCGGCGGGCGGGAGCGATAGGGGCTTCCTCCTGCCCGGGGCCTGGGGCTCGGGGCAGTGCAGGCAGGGACGGGGAGCGATGTTCGTGGTGCCCGGAAAGGGCGGAGGGGCACCCGGCGGCCAGTACCGTGGCGGTGACTGCCGCGGAGGTTTGGGGATGGACCGGTTCCTCCCGCTGCCCTTTCTCCTCCCGGCGGCATGGGGCGAGACCGGCTGCCACTAGCGGCGGCAGATGGAGAGCGGCGGGATGAGTCAGAGCCGGAGCCCCCCCTGTCGCCGGGCGGCGCGGGGCCGCAGTGCGGGGGCCGAGCGGGCGGGCAGCGGGACCCCCGCACCCGCGAGGGTGGCGGCGGCGGGCGGAGGGTCAACGGCCACCGCGCTAACATGGCGGACAGCGCTGCGTGCGAGCGGTTACGGGGCGGGAGCAGAGGCCGGGCACCGGGGTGAACGCTGCGGTGGTGCCGCCGTCCCCTTCTCCCGCAGTACCCGGGACGCGGAAGGGCGGCGGGGCCACCGGCTCCGCGGGCAGTGGGGGCTCGGCGGCCGCCCTAACATGGCGGATTCCTGCGGAGGGGGGCTGTACGGTGTCTTCCCTCTCACAGCCGGGGCAGTGCCCGCGACTGGAGACCCGCGCCCGCCGGGCGCTGCTGCTTCTCGCAGGGCGCCCCTGCCTGGGAGCGGGGGGTGAGGGGCGTCCTCGCCTGGATCCCGCAGGGAGAGGGGCTTCCCAGTGCCCTGTGGCAGCTGCCTGGGCTGAGGAGCACAGGCTGCGGTGCGGGTGCTGGAGGGTCCCTTTCCGCGTGTGACCCCCACGCTGGAAGCTGCCCCGAACCCGGGGGGGCAGCCGTGTGTGACAGGCTTCGGCGCTGGGCAGCCTGACGGGGGCAGAGGCTGGAGAAGTGCTGGTGGCATGGCCGCGGCGTCTCCTCGCCTGCTTCTCAGGGGCCATGTTGTTCTTCTGTGAGCGTGATTATCCATCCGGGCTCCCGCTGCCTTGCTCCACTTTTCCCCTCACCTGAGCTGCGGCTGCACGAGGCCTCCTCACCTGTACCCCTCGGCATGGTGAACAAGGGCCACGCCGAGGAGCAGGGTGGCAGCGCCGGCTGTCAGCAACGCACGAATTGTTAAGGGCATTGCACAAGTGACGCTTTCCGGGACAAGTTGCCTTCGCGCAGAAGGGCCGTGGGGTCACCCGGCATGTGGAAAGGGAGCCCTTCTCTCCCGTTAGCAGTCCCCCTCTCTTTCCCCAGGATGTTCCATGGTCATCTCACGGGCGCACCCTTTCTCCCTCCACTTGGTCAGAGCCTTAGTGTAGCAGTAGCAGGTTTGGTGCTGCTGGTCCTTTTGGAGGTCTCTTGGTTGAGCTTCCACCTGCTTGGCTTGGCTGCCTCTGCCAACGTATTGTGGTCCATTTGGCCACTGGTGCGCTAGTGGCTTTTGGGAAGTATGGAGAAGAGAGCCTGTTTCCTGCTCAGCTGCCAGCTGAACTCGTGTGTGTAAAATGCGTGCACCTTAATGTTGGAGTATCTGGAGTGTGTGTTGGCTGCGGTGCTGCTCCCTGTTTGGTAGGAGGTCATCAGAGGTGCGTATAACTACTTACAGTGGTGAAAGATCACCAGAGGTGTCTGTTCCTGGTTGTGGGGAAGCTGAAGGCAGGTGAGCAAGCAGGGTGGGCTCATGCATGTGTAAGTGGGACGGTGCAAGTGCAGGATTGTGGTGTGGCTGAAGAGGATGCTGTTACGGCTGGATACTAGACAGCACTGCAGATCTTTTCCAGTCATCAGTCTGAGCTCGTTCTGAGCCCATGAAGATGCATGTATATGCTGGGGGGTACCTGGTTGTGGTGAAGAGGAAAGAAAGTGAGCTTAAATCTTATTTTGAGCCTTTCTGAAGTGCATCTCCTGCAGTACAAAATCCTGCACAGCTGCCTAGTGTCTGTAGGCAGGAGAAGCACTGCATTTCAGACCTCTGCAGCAGTCTTCTGTGACTAACTAGGATACAATTGTGTAGTCCCAGTCGGCTATAGCCACCCTGAATGAAAACACTGTGTGACGTCCAGTAAGGCAATATAGACCTCCCTGCTGTCTAGTCAGATGCGTGATTGGGTCTCTTGTGTGCGAGTGGGTCGGGGCTAGTCCTGCCCCACGTCTTCTGCTCTCCCTGGCTGCCGGATTTTTGTCTCTGAAGATACTGCACTTGCCTGCTATTCTTCCCTGGATAAACGTGGGAGGCAGTGGTGCTGGGGGGGAGGTGGGGGTTGTGAATAATGGTGATGGTAGGAGGGGTTTGTTCCAGTCTGGACTGGTCCAGTCTAGTTCTGTCCTTCCTGTCACCGTGTGAACAATGCTGCTGCGGCTGATGCCTGTGACAAGGCAGCCCCTTCCCCGTGTGCCTCTGGCTGTGGTGAGCTCCTTTCTGTGCCTCCTGTAGGCCAAGACCCCCCGGCAGGCAGCCAGCCGGCCTGCTTTCCCCCATCCCTCCCGCTGGGCATTGAGCTCCAGGGGAAGGCTGTTAAACCCCAGAAAAAGGAGGGTCTTTGGGAGGGGGAGGGTGTTGTGTGGTGGTGAACAGCTGTGGGAATGTTTCTCCTGTGGGCACAATTTTACTGGAGGCAAGAGGCAGGATTACTGCCTTTCAGCACTGCAGCCAGCCCCTGGACCCTCAGCTTGTGCCTCTCACTGCTCCCTGGGAGGCTGGTGCAGGTGTGTGATTGCTGCACTGCTGGGCTGTATGTTCTGGAAATGATTCCATTTCCCCAAAGTAAAGGGAAGACAGAGTGCTCTGGAAGAGAATTAAGACTGTCCCTTCCTGAAAGCGAGGCTTAATCATGTAGTGCGCTGATTTGGGTGTAATGGTAAATTTCAGCTCTAAATACTGTTGCTGTAGCACAGGAGCAAGAGTGTGGTTCATCGGAGAATTCCTCAGGGACCTGTGCTGCCTTCAGGACCTGCTCCCCCCTGGGGATCCCCTTGCCACAATGTCCTCTCCCTGATCTGGAAGATGCTTACTGTAACTCAAAAATACCTAGGTTTTTCTGTGAATCAGAGTAACTTTGGTGCCTTCGAGTCTGTCACTTGGTGTAAATGTGCAAGGTCATTGTAATTCTAGATTTTTAGGGTTTGGTTAATGGATATTTTAGCTCAAGCCACTAAAGGGTCTCTTCTCAGAAACAGATGCAGTGGATTTTTTTTTTCTTATTTCAAAGAAAGTGAATTGATGCCTGGTTTTGTAGGCCTGTTGGCATCACACATGGGGAGGTAAGGGGAGCCAGTGAGCTGGAAAAAGCCCAGCCCAGCTGGCCTGCTGGGCACTCATAGGGCTTGCTGCAAGGATGCAGATGTTCTGACAAAACTGTGTGCTGTGGACAACCAGGGGGTGATTTGGGTCCTCGGGTGAGTTGTGACTGTTGTTGCTTGAGCTGTAGTCAAACTTTAGGAACCTGCTAGTAGAGTATACCATCAGATGATAGATAAACACATGCATATAGGTGTCACTTGAGTACTAAAAGGCAGAGCTACCTTGCTGAGTTTTTGCACAACTCAAAGCTCTCTGCTTAGCAAAGAATACTTTTATACCTACTTTAAAACCCTTAAACAAGGAATGCTTCATTGTGGCTGATAATATATGGAGTTTTTGTAAAACTGGGTTTGCCTGTGTGGGTTATGGACATTCTAACACACTTCTACTTAAAATGGTAGCCCAGCTTGCCACTCTACAGCAAATTCCCTCTTTCTGCTGGTTAAAGTCGACTGAAATGACTGTGATTGGAAAGGCTCAAATTGTACCATTTCCTCTGAATGTTTAGAATTGGCAAAGCTGCACAAAGAAAGCAGTCAGACTATTTAGTATATGTTTGTATAGATCCTTTAGATAAATAACTCTCATTTAAAAGAAATTCTGAAAGACACTTAGAACTTGGCACAGCTCAAAGTTGACTGTTGCTGCAGAACATTGTTGGGTTTCATTCTAGCTCCACAGGAACTTTCACTGTAAACTTTCCTCCTTGGGACATGTGAGAGTATTTATTGGCATAATACTGCAGGTGATATTTGGCTGAAGCATTGCATTTCAGGTTTTGCACTGAAGGTCATGTGCTCTCCCTAGGAGCACTTGTGTTTAATGACTTGTTTGGCTAGGAAGGTAAACTTAATTTGTATCACTAGAAAATTTGTATAGTATAATCAGAACAGCAGTAGGAAACAGTGTAACTACCACTTAATTTTAAAAATTGGCAACAGCTTCCTTTTGTAGAACTGTTGTGTGCAGAACTAAGTGTTACTGACTTCTGGCTTTAGTGAAGGGAAAGGATAAGATTAAATATAATACATATACATTAATTCTAGCTGGCAAAATTCTGTAATATGTCAATTTTGAATCATCGATGTTTGTTTTTAATGTTGCGTGCTAGTAAACGCTAATTTATGTGGTAAAGCTGCAGGGATTGCTCTGTGGGAGTTGCTGTGAAACAGTTACCCTCAAGCTGCATTACCTCTGCGTGTTATGCAGTACTTTACAGAGTGTACTAGTTTAGTTTTCCAATAGCAAGAATAAGTGGAAAAGTGCATTTCAGGAGTTTAACACAGCTGTGAAGATGATCTTTTGTGTTGGGCGACTCCCAGAAGTCAGACTTTTGTAGTCAGCTCATACAGTATCATTTAAATAATGAAAGTAGCAAAGGTTTATTTTTGCAATAGGTTGGTACATTCCGTGTTTCATGCTATATATCACTGTGAATTTGTAGAAACTTAGTTGTATGTTGGGTTAACACGTGACTGCTTTGGTAGTGTGTTTAATTCCATGAAAATTATTGTTGCTTTTGGGAGGAACAACTTCTCATGAATAAATAATAAATGTTTATATTGTTTTCTAATAAATGTTTCCTTGACTGCTTTTGTGTTCATTGTACTGGTTTGTGTGATTGCTTTACCTTAGGTAAGCTAGCCTTGTACTTTAAAATGCTGCTTTGGTGATGTGTGTAACAGCCTTTTAGGGCCAGCTGAAATGTTCCCTCATTCCTGAAGGCAAGCATAAGTTCCTTTGTTTTTACTGTCTTGCTCATTTCTGGATTTGTCTGTGTGGTGTTCAGTTTCACTATATAAAGCACTATTTTTCACCCACATAGCGTTTTCACCCACATGCTGTGTTCATTCACAACAGAGGGAGAAAGAACATGGCAAGGGAATTCTGAAATAGAAAGGAAGTGGGGAGGGGAAGAATGCAGTGGTTACAGGGTTAAAAACACTTCTGGGAGAGTAGTCCAGTATTAAGGTATACTACCCTACAGCAGGATCATGTAGAGCTCTTTGCCATTAGTTTTGAAAATCTTCCGGTTCAGACTGTGAAAGATAAGTACAAACAAGCAGTTTCACGTGTTTTAGCAGTTCTTTGTACATCTGACTTTTTCTGGCTCAGAGTTTATATTAACTCTTGAAAACTGGGTGTTTGATGTGATTATAAACTTTGATGGTGGGATGTTGCAAGCCTCCTTAAAAGCGCTACTGAAAAGGCATTTGTTACATGTTTTATGATAAAGCTTTTATTCTATTCTGGCTGTGAAATTTATTTTTGTGTGCATTTTTCTTCCTACAGGGCAAAATCTCTGATCAAGTTTACAACTATCCAGAGGGCTTAGGAGAAGTGCTTTATAGAGAGCAGTTCGACTTCAACGCTGAGCCACCTTGGGAACCTAGCTGATGATAGTAGGGTTCCATCTCCTAACTTGTCCATGTAAGTCTCTTCATCTGTGTACAAGAGGATAAGCACTTGCAAAAATACAGTTTGTATTGGCTTTTTGATAAGCAAGATAACTGTCTGGATGTAGATTATCGAAATTACATAGGACTTTCATTTGGGATGGGGGAGACTATAAATTTTACTCATCTGACACCTTTCTCAATACAATTATCTGATGAAGCTCTGCAGTAAACTTGGTAAATAGAGCTACTTTTCTGAATTAGGGGTGTTGGCTGCAGAAATACTAAAATAAAGTGCTGTAACTTCAGTCTCTCAGTGGTAATTCTGAAATAATGAATTGGAATGCATGGCTGTTAACATCAAATCATGACTTGCTGAGTACTGTATGATTTCTTAGCGTAGATTATACTGAAATAGTTAAAATTTGCTATTGTAAACAGTAACTAAGGCGGATCATGAAGGGTGTGCCTTCCCAAATGCCCGTCTCCATTATTTGCTAATTACTATCTGCTTCCACAAATAGGTGTAGTGGGGTTACAGTAGAATGTGGAATTTAATGTTGGATGGAAAATGTGTACCAATTATAAATGCGTTTATATTTTGAAGTGGCAAATAGTTATTAAAGAAAAACAAGACCATGATAATAGAAAACAAATTAATACACTTAGCTGATCTTAAGGAGCTCAGAAAACTCTGGAATGTGTGTGGTTATCATGTTCAGCTAACTTAAAATAGTTTTATGTGGTTTTTAACAGTAGTCTTAACTCAGATATTACAAATGCATTTAAGCTGACTTTATACAGTATTTGTACAGTATTACCTTTTTCCTGTCTAGCTGAAGGCGGTTTTGTTTGGCTTAGTACCTATATAAATTATGTAATGCTTTTTAATGTAGAGCTTGCAAATGGTTACGTCCATCTTACTGAGCCAGGTACTTTTTAAAGACCACAAAAATTCCAAATGCCAGTTGTATTAGTATGCCTCCTAATAAGGTACTTAATGTAGATAAACTTGTTCTTTGAAAATACCGCAGTGGCTGAGGCACAGGATGAGCATGGTTTATCATGGTTTCTGGCTTTATCTCCAGAGGTTATGTTCTTTTTTTTCTGTTTGAAACTTACTGAATTAACTGCAGATATCTGATTCTTTGTAGTTGAATACTCTATTCAAGTGAATTCAGTTACCATTGAGAATTTTCTGAATATCACCGTTAGGTTTTAGGTGTGGTTTTTATAAGCAAAATAGGTGAGAAAATTGCTTCTCCTGTTCAGTTTAAGTTTTGGTTCACTCTTGTATGTGGGTAGAACTCTTGCATGACATTTTGCACTTCAACAGGAATAAGGTAAAGTAGTAAAAAGGCAGGAAAGGCAGAAGAATTGTTGGAAAGGAGTGAATAAAGTATAAAATCTTAAGGTACTATACGTGCATTTTAATTTCTAAAACTGTTCTGAAGAGAATTTTGGCTGTGACAGAAGTTCTTACTCTTTGAGGTGAAGGCTGTTCTGGTACCTTCTTTGAGATATTCCTTCTCTAACTGGTAGACTGATGTACTGTGACAAACAGTGCAAGGTATAAGTTGCCCTAGAATGGAAATACCACTGGATTTGCTTTATTTGCAGCTGAATGTTCAGATAATGTATGTTTATTTTGAGCTTGGATCTATTACGTGTTCAGCAATAATGTCCTATACACAAATAGAAGTAATTCAGTACTGAATGTAGTGGTGACGTAGGTAGCAGTAGTGTTTGCCGGGAAGTCTGTACCTGTTTTGGTGTGCTGAAGCACAGGTCACTTCCTCAAACACAGCTAAGATGTAAGTTAGAGAGCTAATTGGTACTTTGAGTCTTGTTCAACTTGCAAAGTGATTTAATGGGAAAAAGGTCAAGTGAGCTTTTAAATATAACTGTAATGTTATGTTCCAGTGGAATTAAAATAAAAATCATCTGTCTGAAGGTGTACTTATATTTCCATTAACTTTGCTTCCTTTTTATAGTTTTCTCCATCCCACTTTTTCCTTGTGTTACGCTGGCCAGGGGAAGACTTGGGGTTTAGTTCTGTCTGCTCTTCAAGCTCTCACTCCCTGAGCAGTCTGGCCTGAAGTCTTGTTCCTTCAAAATCTCTTGCATTTATTGTCACATCTAGTTGATCAGAAATTATGGGAATTAGCAATGGAAGTCTGATCTATTAACAAGCCCTGTCTATGCCAAATGGAAGCAGTAGCTATCTGGGCTGGCTAACTTTGAAAGCTCTCTTGGCTTTGTGTAAATGGAGCTGGTGGCAGTTGGGGAATGGGAGGGCTGGGAGTTTGGAGTCTTAAGGGGCAATGGGGAGGCCAAATACTAACACTGACTAAACAAGTAAGAAGATAAGATAGGGAAGTGAGTGCATGCACTTTTGTGAAAGGGAAGTGCTGGTCTGGTACCACAGAAATATATGTGTGCTTGGAAGAGTAATCATTCTTTTGTAAGCTTTGTGAGCTTATTGGTTCTGAATAATGTATTCAAACTTCGAGAACACAGAAGGAGGTTCTTGTTCCTGTAGAAGATGTTGGATGGAGCATTGTTTTTTCAGTATCTATCCCTTTTGCTTGCCTCAGCAGAATTGTTCTTGCTACATTGCTCACTTAACTGTGTGGAATGCTGCTGAAAGAATAGAGTAGGATGCAATTGACCTAAGCTGTACAGGTACCCTACTTATGACCCTCAGTGGATTTGTACTGAGAGTACAAATGAGGACAAACTGAGTAATGCAGAAAAAGATACCTGTTTCAGCATTTCCATCATCTGGTTAGTAGCTGCATTCAGGTAGCTGAATTACAGTGATACAAGTTGGTGAAATGGCATCTTGGAATATTCTTTTAAAAGCTACTCCCAGTATAAATAGGTATTTCCTGCACTGAAAACAGAGGACTCATGTTTCTGCTTTTCTAGTATACCTGTTCTGTACTGAATTGCCAGTGTCAGTGACAAAATGTTTCTTTTTTTGATTTGTTACCCCTGAAGAACCATTATTGTAATTAATGAGAGATTATTGTGGCTTTAGCCCTTTAAGATTTTTGCATCAGCATAGTTACTGTATCTCAAATATTTTTGTTTAATAAGAAAGGCATTACTTGGAGCCTGTTTGGTTTGCAGAGACTTTTTTTGCAGAGGAGGTTTTTAATGAAAGAACCAAACCTATAGGTGTTTGAGGTTTTTAAAATTCTTAGGCCAAACAATACAGTTCAGACAATGTAAAGAAAAAAATGAAAATTGTGTGTGTTATGGATGCTTACATAGGACAAGCATGTGTTTAGACTCTGTTCAGAGAATTTTCGTTTTCTTTTATTCCAGATGTCTGCAGTAATTGCAGTATTTAAATATGTACACTTTTATCTTAGAGTTCTTCGTCTGGGAAGTCATTGTGTTAAACCATAAAGAGCCTGAGGATGTAACGCTTACTTCAAAGAAAGCAATTACATGCCTATGTAGAAGTCTCATACCACTTGACAGCTTTTGTTTGACTTAAAATATATGTCCTGGAGCATTGTGCAGACTAACATTTCAGGTGTGAAAATGGGTGGTGTTACCACACCAAGTCTGTCAAATAATGACTTGCAGCAAGTCAGCATTTCCAGCAAGGAGTGAACTCTGTACTCTAATGATTTCTGACTCATCTTACAGACATAAAAAAAAAAGTCCTAAACCATCCTTTAGATTTCCTTCTGCAAATTTTATCATTGATTCTCCTTCCCCCTCAGGAGGGAACCAGTCAGGACAGAATAAGATGTCAGCAGAGTCCCAAATCCTATTGTAAGGTATTAACCCCTTAAAGAAATGTTTCTCCAGTATCCACTATCTTGTAGATAGTGCTTCTAGGAATTTGTTTCTGTTTGAAGCAGTGCTTCTAGGAATTTGTTTTCTCTTTGTAGAATATTCTTACTATCAAGACTGAAAAGATGTAATTTATTTTAAAAAGGGGGAATTGGACAGTAGTTGTTAAACGAATGTTAGCTTTTTTTCTACTAGATAATTTTGTTAAATCGAAAAGCTTCTATGTATTGGATGTGCTTAGAAAAAGCAGTCACTGTTAAGCAGGCTGGGAGAGGT
Source organism: Rhagologus leucostigma (assembly GCA_013397725.1). Taxonomy (NCBI): domain Eukaryota; kingdom Metazoa; phylum Chordata; class Aves; order Passeriformes; genus Rhagologus; species Rhagologus leucostigma. Next base: position 627,002 of record VZTD01000437.1, on the reverse strand, counting down.
TATATCAGGTTGTTAATGGTTTGTTGTCCTATGTCCTTGAATCTCTACTAGCATATACTCCTTTTGGTCCCTGCCTCTTGACCACAGGTTGCTTTTTGATGGATGATCAGGAGAGAAGTCTGGTTTAGGAAATAATCTTTATCAAAACTAACTTACTAGATAATTGTTCTTTTTGTTGGTGGTGGCTTTGGAGAGTTGGTGGTAAAGTCCTTCTCCCCCTCTTTCCCACACGGTCTCCCCAAAATTAAAAGGGCAGTTTTTGGAGGAAAGTATTCTTCTACACCATCTGTCTGAAAGCTATAGACACGACAGTCATTAACTATGAAAAAAACTCTTAAGAGTGCTAAACAACTAACTTAAATCTATTCTAATGTAACTCAGATGATGCCCACTCAAAAAGAGAGTGGGCAGTTGGTTAGATTGAGCTGCTTCATTTGAAATACAAGGTACAAGCAATTAGCTCTTTGTATGTGTGTGTCTGGTGAGTCTAAAAATCTGTTCAGGGCTGTGACTGGTTCCAGCGGGTGTGCTGAGACCTTCCAGTAGGGTAGATGTGGGGTGGAAGGGACTCTTGACTGTCTGCACACTTTAGAGTGTAGGAAGTGGCTTGCAGCATGAAAAAAAAATCTCAACCAAAATTTAAAAATCTAGCTAAGTAGTACCCTTGTATGTGCAGTAATTCCTTAACATGCTTTAGTTTCACCTTCAGACTTTCAGAAGTTTGTGAGAGCTTGCTTATAAGAGATCAGAAACACAGGAACTGCCCAACTTGATGTGAGGCTTTTGCCAGCCCAGTAGCTTCCAACATTTGTGAAGTTACACGTACTTACAATTTGTGTTGTAAGTATTTGTATCAGGTGTGAGTGGGGAGGGGAAGGCCAATCATGGAAGCTGATCCTGTACTGTTTGTGTCAAAATGTTGCCATGAAGTTTTCTTGAACATCTGAAGTTATAGAATGTACCAGATATCCTAAAAAAATCCTGTAGATTTAGATGGAACACAATATATTTGAAAAATTTTCTGTAACACCACTCTGTATCTTGAAAGGATTAAAACACTTGGGGTTTTTGAATGGTTAACGGATTTGCTACTTTTGAATAATCTGCTGAAAGTGGAAATCACTTTGTTCTTCCAAGTGTCCACCATGGTTGTGCTTATTCCTCTCTTTGGGTGTTACTTTTATTGTAGAAGAAAAGCTTAATGTGGTTGTTACACAACCAGCAAGTTCCTAAGGATGTATAAAGTACTTTAAAACTTGGTTAAACATTAGGCTGTAAAAGTCATAGCATAAAAAAGAGGTTAAAATAATTTAACTGTTTTCTTCTTTTTATCTTCATGGTTGGAATACTCCAAAACTATACCAAATTTTCAGTAAAATTCTGATGCCAGCATTTTTTTCCGGGGAAAAAAGATATGTAAACCTTTTTGGTCCTCTGCCTCTGAAAACCATGGATATTTTATGATGACTGTGGTGTTCATGTTTGTTTGACTGATTCTGAGGCAAACTTGGTTCACAAGATTCTTTTGTTTAGTGGTGGTATTTTTTTAAGGAGTTTTAGCTGTTAGTCTCACACTGAGATATGACTGACTAAAGACTTTTTTTTTCCTGGTTATTGTAGTCTACCACCTAGTCATTGTTTTTATAACTAATTAAATCCTTACATCATTGTGATAGTTATCTTGCTCTTCTGTGATTGTTTTGGATCTTCAGGATTCCCTTAAATAATCATATGATTCACTATATATGTGTGAGACAGGTATTTCTTACCCAGTGTACTTCTCTTTATCATTCAGCTTCTGAACAGAACTGAATGTTCTTGCTGCCACTGAGTTAGTTCACCTGGCAGTAAATTCCTTTTGTGTCAAACGTAAGAGGGCATGTTTGAGTTGTGCAGAAAGCATATAAAACCCTGCTGGCTCCTTTCCATTATTTGGCATAATGACAAGCAGGAGCAACTGCTGCTTAGTTGTGGTAATATTAAACTACAGCAAAGTAACTTTGTTCGTATTGTTGACAACATTAACCAAACCTATGTTGCAAATTGTGTATTTTTTTTTTGCTGTACGGAGGTGGTCGATGAAACATGAGACAGAGTTAATGCCATGGCCTTGTGATGATTTGAAGCCAAAATTATCTTAACTTTTATAGTCCTAATGAAGTATTTTTGGCTTTCAGCTGTAATGTTAGTGGTTTCTATAAACACTTTTAATTAGAAAAATAATTCTGCTATTGTAAATCTAGGCACAGGTGCCTTTAGAAAGCAACCATCACTTTTTTACAAGTACTATGCTACTTCTGTTGAGAGATTAAAAAAAAGTCTTAGGTGTTCATTTAGAGAAGGAATCTAGTTAGCTAGCTGGTTTTGATCGATCTTGTGTTAGTCATAAAGATGACAGTTGAAACAAAGTGCTCAGTGGTTGATGTAAACCAATAAACTGCTTTTAAACAAGACCCACAACTCTAATGTAAGCTGCAGATTGTTGTAGTCATCAAGGAAGGCAAATGGATGTATATAATCAGTTGTTGGTAATTTTCTGCTGTCTGCTGATTTTTTACTTGTGATTAAATAGTCAATCTGTATTCTAAGACTGTGTTTTTAACTGTGTATATTTAACAGTGTTTTCAGTGTTTGGACTGGTGTTGATTCAGGTTATCTTTTGGAAAACACTGCTTATGAACTACTAAGTACTAAGATAATCTGCAGTGAAGATCTGAGGATAAGCAAGATGCAAATAAAGTTAGACTGTAACTGTTAATTTATTTTAATAACAATTCTACTTACTAAGATTATCACTTTTGAAGCTACTTCTAGCCTGGTGGCTTCTTTTTATTAACCTCTATTGCAATGAAGGTTTTTAAGTATTATAGGTAATGTTACTAACCTAACAACAAAATAAATGTCTAATAAATATGACATGTAAATGCAATGGTTATGAATTAGCATCAAAAAACTAGAATGTTGACAAATATCAATGCTAACGTTTAATCAATAAGCTACAAGTTTTCTATAACAAATTCAGTAATGTTCTATTACAGACAGTGTTCCAGTTGCACACTTGAATCCTAGCATTGCTTAAGATGCTGTACTTGAGAAGAACTGAGCTGAGGCATTTGTACAATTATGCTGCACTTGCAATATTTTCAGAGTTTGCATAAAGTCAGTGCAGATCAATGTGCATACAGTCTGGAATTCTTCTCAAGAACAGTCTTGCATCAGTTGTTTCTGGAAGTTAGTATCAGATTTAGAGTACACAGCTTCTGTTTTATTCTTGGCTTCAGTAGCACTTTTCTATCCTTATCCCTGACAAGTGTAGGGTGAGCAGAGTAAAAACATCTTCAGTTTTTGTAGAGGGTGTGTTACTGTTTGTAGGACATTGGGTGTAGAAAGCTGGTTTTTAAATAGCAGCATAGTATGCTTTGTGCCTCTTTTTCCACTGACGCCTGTTTTCTATGTACAGTTTGTTGCATAATTTAAGGACCCGGATATAAGGCTTGGAAGCCCATCCCTTGTGTTTCTTGGTTTATGACTGTCGGCTTTGTGGAATACGGCTGAGATGAAAGGATTTCTTGAGGATGCAAATTACTCCATTGGTCTGTTGGATGAAGGAGCAACTCTTGCAGATGTTATTGACAACTGTATTTATGAACATACTCATGTAAGTTTGCTTTCCAAATCTTTTGATTTAGTTCCTTAAGCCTTCAAACTAGGTCAAGGTATTTTAGAACTGATGAGCTGACAGCAACAGAGGAACAGTCAGCTAAGCCTCACTCACCTTGTAAAGTAGTTTCCTCTTCTAATTCTGCTTCTTTGCTGTTTTCTTGCTTTGGGCAGAATTCTGTTGGGGAAATTTGGGCATCAACTCTCACCTCCCTGAGTATGGCTACCAGGAAAGTAGTCTGGCTGATGTAATTAAATACAGGTTCCCATCTCATTGTTTCAGGAGATTTTATTAGCAGTGGGGTTTAGATCAGGCACCTGAAATTGTGCAAGTGGATATATTCAGTTAAACCTTTTTGTTGGTGTTCTTTCCCTGAAAATATGGCAGAGTTTCAACAAATGTGTGTGCTAAGCCAGTTTAAAGCCATGTTTAAAATTTCTGTGGGCCATCATGGTTTATATTTATACATCTTCCTGTTACCCTTCTCCCCACTGGAAATGCTGGTCCAAGCACACTGTGAGGTGCTATCTTCCAAGACAAACTGGTCTAAGAGCTACTGAAGTTTAGCAACCAACTGGAAAGAAGCTTGAGTAATTCTGTGTATACAGTAGTATTTTGAGTAAGGCTTCACTCATTTCTTTGGAGGCAGGAAGATGTAGCTTTTGTTCTGTGGACAAATTTGTAGAAAGAGCAAACTTAAAAAAAAGTTGCATTAAGCAAATCCTGTATTCTTCATATGCCATACCTATGAGTTGCTCACCTTTCCCTTGGTTTATCAGAACTAATATTCATGTGCAAGTGCTCAACTATAATACAGCAAATAGCTAAGTTCCATGGCCTTCTGAACTCAGGTGTAGGATTCCCAAATCCTGATTCCTAATATTCTTTTTCTGTCTAGCAAATAAATAGGTAAACTACTGGCAACATGTCATGTCTCCAACCACTGGCTGGCTCACAGAGGATAGCTGCCTCCTGCTGCTTTCATTTACTCCTTTAGCTCAAGGGGTAGAGGCCTGTGCCATGGATCTAAAGCTCCAGATCCCATTCCTGCTGGTGACCCGTACAGGGGGTCAGTATGCTTCCACCCGATGGAATTTCTATTTGTGTTTTTTAAACAGAAATAAAGACTTTGTATAAAATAAGCCACAACATATAGAGTTGCATACCTGCGAAAGTCAAGTGCTAGAATTAACATTTGATGTACAGTCTCGATTCAGATGGATCGTATATGTAGTGATGGTCTTTAATTGATTTATAGTAGGCCATTCACTTACAGTAATTTTACTGAGTGGACATTATGAACAAATCTGGAATGATCTGTTTGAATTTTGATCCACTACACCCACATCATGACCTGATATTGAGAAAGACTATGTTGTAACAGATGTGCAAAGGGAGCTTCACAGTTCCAGAAAAGTCTGTGCATTTTCTTAGAGATTATGTACTTGATTCTGTACCCTTTAACATGGAGTCTAGTTCTTAAAATTCCTTTTGAACTTTGTTCCTCAAAAGATGTGGAGAACAGTCTCAAATTTGACTTTCTGAACTAAAATATGATCAGACAAATTTTCAGTAAAACATGTTATTAGCTGGATGTTAAAATAATGTTAGTGCATCAGATTTTATTCCTTGTAATAAGATACAAATTACATTGAGACTGTGGAAGCTTTCATCCCAGTAGATTTTCTTCCTATAAATAGTTGCAGACTTCTGAAAATAAAAAGTTGGAAGAAATTTGTAACTTAATCTGTATTTTTAGATAAAATCAGCATTTGGCATTTAAGTAGAATCTTTTATTCAGGTATGGTAGGTATTCCCTTTGATTTTTTAAAAATAATTTGAATTGCTAGGTGAAAGTAAAAACACTATTCAAGGTGTCAAATCTAAAAGTTAAGAGCAGGGTAAAAAAAGGTACATAATTCTTTAAGACTTTGGGTTGTTTGACGGCAAACCTACAATTTCAGACATTTTATTTTCCTATTCTTCCTTTTGCAGACTGGAAAAAAGGCATTTTATGTTGGTGATCTTGGAAAGCTTGTAAGGAATAACATACAATGGCAGAATGTGATGGCACCAATAAAGCCATTTTATCCTGTAAAATGCAATTCTACTCCAGGTGTACTCGAAATTCTGGGAACCCTTGGTGTTGGTTTTGCATGTTCCAGTAAAGTAAGTTTTTCTTGCCCATGTGCCTTATTTTCTTTTATATGTCTGCTGGTTTAAATTCATGTCTTTGGTATTAAGTGCCATGATTATAAATAAAATTTGACTGTGAAATCATTTGTAACTGGCTGTTGAAAATATATACTTCTGCCCTAGAAGCAGTAGATTTCTGTTTGGTGTGTTAGTAGAGCACATCTAATAAAAATTCAGGAAAGATGATGCAGTGTGCTTTGTCAAACTCTGATGTGCTCTTGTTTTTCAGTCTGAAATGGCGTTGGTACAAGACCTGGGCATTTCTCCTGAAAACATCATATACACAAATCCTTGCAAGCAAGCCTCTCAGATCAAGTATGCAGCGAAAGCTGGGATAAACATCATGACTTGTGACAATGATATTGAGCTGAAGAAAATTTCACGTAACCATCCAAATGCCAAGTAAGTGTCAAAATTATAGTTTTGCTTTTAATGTGGGGGAAACTTAATTTAAAATTTAATTTTAAAGGAAACTTTAATTTTTTTGTGGGGGAAAAATAATGCCTGTATTCTGGGTGGTTTGAGTTGGAAGCAAAGTACTTGGCTTCTTTAGTACAAATCACTTGTATCTGTTCTCCTCTGTCTCCTTTGAAAGTAGCTTTTTTGCATCTTTTCCTACTGAGTCTCGGCTTCCTAACACGATAGTAGGGCCCTTGGTTTGGGAGAAAGTGATTTTTTTAGGGCAATCTTCATGTAAAGGTTTCAGTGATTCAAGTCCAGAAGTCTGGCATTTCATCATCTGCAAATACATCTTCCTCCTGCTCTGATGTGGCTTCAGTGTTATCTTTCAGGGAGTTCTGTTTGGATATTAGTCGCTCTGGCTGAAGTCAGGGCTGAGCTACCAGCAAATGACTGTGTGCATTGGGTCCCCTCTGGGATTTGGGCACACTCTGCAGGTCTATTAAATACACCTACAGGTACTTCCACATGATTAAAACAATGAAAAATTTGACTCCAGTTCTATTTTCAGTCACTTTGGTATTAGCTCAGCTGCTTTATGTAGAAAATGATCAAAGTTGATAACCTGGTTGTTAAATATGGCGATTTTATTGCTGCCAGTGTATAATGGTCACTTGGGCTGATAGGCACTCATGTCATTTAACATCACATCCCTCACATATGAATGCTTTAGCTGTGGGCCATGCCTTTAAGAAATATGGAGTCAGAGCCTAAGTGAATGTTGCAGTGCTTTGCAGTGTTTAAAGGTATAGCTTTCCATAAATGTTGTCAGAGAAACTGAATTCCTGACATCCTTTACAAAGTCCTTGGTTCTAAACAGTCATTATTAAAGTATTGTGTCTTCTCCAAAAACTGTGGCCTTTTTTCAGTTTGGGTTTTTTTTGGGGGGTGGTGGTGATATTTATTTGAGGGAGTTTTTTTGTTTGTTCAAGACTACAAGATTTAATATTGCTGTTAATATAGCTGTTGCTGGTGATTACACTTCATCCTCGTGGAAGTCTGTCTGTGCTTTGCGTACTGGAGAGAAATTCCTGTGCAAAATGTTATGTATGATAAATTTTTCTGAAACTGCTGGCCCTGATATACTTAGTGGATTTGGAAGCCTTGACTATGCTAAAACTGACTGTTACATCATTAGTGTTTTACCAGTTATTCCCTGGTGGGTTTAGAGTTTTGTTAATTTCTATGTTGATTTCTTTCCATGATTCTAACAACCTCTTTTAGAAGATCTTGTCTGATAACATCCACAGCAGGAGAAGTTAGAATGCGGATTTTTCTTGAGCCAGAGAAATTGTAAATCAGGGAGGCAGGATGAAGGAGTATCATGGGCTAGAGAAAAACAATATAAACTTTTTTTCAAGGGTCCCATTGTCTAATATTTGCAAAAGTTCCTGTCAACCAAGGGCAAGAAACTCAATTTCTACAAAAGAACTGCAATTTGATGTCTGAATTTTTTAGAAATATGATCTCTTATTGGGTAGAATTTTTTCCCCTCATTTTATTAGAATTACCTTATCCAAGTCATTTTAATGTCAATGCTCAAGTGACACATTTTTTCTCTTTCTCTTCCTTGGCATAGTTTCCAAAAGTCAAAGCCGCTATATAGCCTTGTTTTTCCTTTGTGTGGTTGTTAGAGCTGAGTTGTTTGTGTAGATGAAACCAGTGTGTTTTGGCTGAGGAAATCATATTTAGGAAGTGATTCTTCTCATTTTCTGAAAATTTGTGTAACTTTGCACTAAACTTGGTAATGGGGGGGTGTCTCTTTTATAACTGATGTTTCTGCCTTTGGAAGACTTGCCAACTCAAATGATTCCATTTTTTTTTGAAGATGAGAAATGTCAGGAAGGAGTGCTTAGGTATTGCTTTTCTTTATTATAGCTTTAAGAGTTTTTCCAGGCAAAGTTTAACTGCTGAGCTTCTTGGTGTCCTAAGAACTTCAGCAGAGGCAAAGTTCTTATAAGTAGCAACACTTCCTTAACCCTAAAAAGTAAAACTAAATCCTAAATGCACACATCACTCTCTAGCCCTGCTCTGACTGGCTGAAACCCAGGAGGAAGAATCCTGCTAGATTTCTAGAGGTCAGATTTAGTGGTTTTTGCTAGAAAAATATATTGATTCACTTAAAATGCTGCTATAACAATTAATCAGTAAATTTAACACTGGGTGTCTTTAAGGAGGGGTTTTGACTAATCTTAACATGAGGCTAAAAATTGTAGTATGGATCTGAATTTTTCTATCACATTTTAAAGAGTTTGACTTGTAATAATTTTTTGCTACAGCTAGCACATTTTTCCAAATGCTTTACAAAATATTGTCTGACTACAGATTTTTTTGAACAGAATTTTCTGTTCTAGTGGAGAAGCAGAAAATGAGGTGCTAGTCAGTTTCTCAAGATGAAATGGTATAAATTAAGATTAACAGGGCTTTCAGGGCAGCCTGTGTGAGAACTTAAGACTTTTTGCTCTTTACAAAATGCGTTTTAAACATGTGAAACATTTGGAAAGTACTTGTAACAAGTCATGGTGGGTGTTAGGCCAGCTGTTGTGGCTAGGCTGAGTTCTGTTTGTTGCCAGTCTTGTAAAGAGCTATTTCACTCTGGATGCAGAGTTTCTTCCATTCATTTACACTCCCCATCCTGATTAACTGCAATGTGCTCTGTCCAGTCTGCATGTATGTCATGACACCACCTCTGTTTAGTTTACTGCATGACTAATTAATTTATCTCTTGGGTGTGAGGGTGTGACTTTCTCAGTGGACAGCAGTTTGAATTTGTGAGGTTTTGGGGTGTCTCTAGATGTTTGGATGTGACCTTGCCTTTGCCCCTTTAAAGTGTTACTTTAACACAGAAAAGGTCAGCATTGGCAGTGCAGTTTGCCAGACCAACCCAAAATGAGGCTTAGACCAGAGAGCGGAAGATGTCCTACCACATAAGAATGTAAGAGATGGTACTTGCTGCCTCTCTGGTCTGCAGTGTCCTGGAAGAAGGGGCCGGGAATGGACTGACCATCTTACCCCCTCATCCTCAGTCCATGTGCTCAGCCGGAAGGGGAAGTGGTGGGATATGGCCAGGATGTGCTTTCAATGTGTCAGCCTGGTGTTCTCCAGATGCTGAGTTTAACTAAGTCTGATACGTGTCTGACTGAAGGGGAACCTCTTGGCTGGGGAGGAGGACAGAGATGGAAAAAATCATATTAGTCTTACTGGTTTTATGAGGAACTGTGCTTTATTAGAAGGTAACGTTATTTTTTATTACAGCATTCAACAGACTCTTGCTGCTACAAGAGTCTTAGTTGCTGCATTTCGAATCCCTTGTCCTTGTTGGCTCCATGTTTTAGCCCCCTAATTGCTAGTTTTTTCTCTGTACAGGATTGTTATTATTAGGTTGCCTTGATTCATCCATCGATGGAGCTGGAGTACTGACAACATAATCAACACACTTCTGACAGTCTTCAGGCTTCACATGTGCTGATGATGTAAACCAACTGCCCCAATCATCTTCCCCTTCTCTTAGGCTCTTACTGCACATTGCCACAGAAGACATTACTGCTGGTGAGGAGATGAATATGAAGTTTGGCACCACCCTGAAGAACTGTAGGCACCTCATGGAATGTGCTAAGGAGCTGGGAGTCCAAATAGTTGGTGTCAAGTGAGTAACTTCATTGTCCTCTGCTGGCTGAGCAGATATTTGTATGATGTACTTAAGATGTCAAATAGAATTTTTCCCCTGTGACACTATTTTACAGGGTTTAAAAAAATCAACAAAAACCCCAGACAAACAATATCACATCAATTTAGAATCATGAGCTTTTGCTTGCAAGCAAAAACTAGTATGAAACAAAGTAACTATTACAGACATCAAAGCAATATGAAATGAAGTATCAGAAATCCCTCTGTCAGCATGAAAACTAAGTTTGGAAGCCTCTCCTATTCTCTAACTCTTGAACTTTTGTGTTACTTGATTTGTATTTTTCCAGCAATAAACAGCATAACAGAAGTGCTAGTGTAGTGTTGAATAGTTTGAACAAGATGAACATGGGGTCAGATTTTGTAAGAGTTAAGGTTGTATGTCACTCTTTGATCTTATCAAGACAAAATACAAGTTTTTGACTTGCAGGTGGCAGGAATGAGTCCTGCATTCATAGAATAGAGTTCCAAGTTCTTACAAATGATCTGTGGTATTTTAATTGGAAGCTTGACAGATATTTCACTGTATGGGAGAAACGTGCATACCCAAGTCTGCTCTGCCTACCTTTAGCTACAGCCTATCACATGCTCATGACTGTTTTAGGAAAGCAACCAAACAAATAAATGGGTCATCAAGACAATAAAAAAAATTAAGCCAGGTTTTGATGATTTAAACCACAAATGTTTTGATGTATATCTGTTTGAAATGGATGTTAAAGCATAAACTACAAATGTCTTAAAAAGTTAGATACTACTAAAAAAAGTCTCTTCATATAATGTCTTAACCAACTTTAATAAAAGTCAGATGGCTCTTGTGCATTATTTTTATTTAAATAATTTTAAAGTCCACATGTGGATTCATGCAAGTAAGATTGAATAGTGACCTTTGCCTCAAAATGGCATTCCTTAAAGGAGCAGACTTGGAGTAGATAACATTATGGCTCAGGTGTGTGTATGGTCTGTCTAGAGCCAACAGACCATATTCCTCTTGAGGAAGCCCACGGGAATGCTGGCACTTGTTTCAGCACCTCAGTGACTAACTACATATGGCAGTATTTAAATCTTTTGAACAAGGAACGAGAGAGGATTCAGGAGCTTGTGAGAGGCATCAGTACTTCTGCAGCTTTGGCACCTACTGAAGAACACCTTTTAGCCACTTCAATAGTGAAGACTGAAAAATTCAGTAAATCTGTTATTTTTCAAAGATGAGAATATTGTGGGACAGTCTTAGGGTTAAGAGAAAGACAATCCTCAAGTACACATCCAATGAAATAGAAGGCAGTGGTGGTCTGAGCTCATTCTCTGTGCAGTTGCTGTATTATTTAAGCTTGTTTTGAGACACTTGGGAATGAATTGCTCATGTTGCTGTTTTATATGGTGAAACAATTTGCTTGGTCTGAAAGCTGCATGGTTCAGTGTATTAACTGTGTTTTTATTTCTTTCAGATTTCATGTTTCAGGCTCTTGCAAGGATCTGCAAACGTACATTCATGCTATATCTGATGCTCGGTGTGTGTTTGACATGGCTGTAAGTAGATCTATACACACATGCAGTTGCTACAGTAGAAGATCCATTCTATTCTAATCCTACTAATAAACAACTACGTTCTTTCCAAAATAAATCATTGGAGATGGAACTTTTAGTGAGGGACTAAATACTCCTTTGTGATGTGTGGTAGAGGTAAAACCAACTTTGTCCTAATTATGGTAATGAATACTGTTCCACTGATGGGCCTTGCATGCTGTTTAAATTAGCTTCCCACTTTTGGTCAAGGCTTTTTGATATTCAAATCTCAGTCCTGCAAATACACAACTGATGCTTTTAGGTTACATTGAAATTGAACAATTATATGCTGGTATCTATTGTGGTATGAGAAGTTTGTAAACTAAACAGAAGACTGCAAGTCTTTTTACTCTTATTACTGCAGTTAGTGCCTTAGCTGTGGCTGGTAACACATGGGGGCAATAAAATTGAGGATCTTGCTGATCTTTGTGCAAATTCTTTGTAGTGGTCTAGTCACATGATTTGTGAATTTCTAAAACTTTCTTCTGTCAGAATGCACCACCTGTTCAGCAAATACTGTCTGAATATAACAAAAGCCACAAGATGGAAGTTGATACTGCTGTGGGACTTGCAGAGAATTGTGTAACCAGCTTCTATTGACATCCCAGTGCTTTGCTACTAGATTTAATGGAGCTGTACTATGCCCTTACTCCCTCACTAGATGTACTCAGCTAAATATTTTCAGAAGTTTACTACACAGAAAACAACCACAGTAAGGAGCAACGAAAATACTTTTGCATTTACAGTTGTTCATGTACTTACCTTCTGCCTATGCATTTTAGGAAGAATTTGGCTTTAAGATGAACATGTTGGATATTGGTGGGGGCTTCACAGGTTCAGAACTTCAGCTGGAAGAGGTATGCAATGTCTTGGAAGTTGAAACTCTTAATTTTGAGGAAGCTGAAGTGTTTAACCTTCAAACTGCAGCTTGAATTGATAGCTGAAACATAGTTTAAGTTCCATGTTAGACTGTAACTCAAGATCCCAAGAGTTGGGTTTGTATTCTTGATTATGGATAGTGTAATCAGTTCTTGGAGGTGATTTTTACTTCTTTTTAATCCTGTTCATGCTGGGTGAATGCTGATTTAAGTGTGTTACAGATTAAATTACTATCTCAAGCAACCTTAGCAGTAGTAATTCAAGAGGTTTTTTACTGTTGTTGTCCAGCTGGTGACTCTTGCATGGTTTGGGCCAGAGTAGCTTAGCATGCTTTGGATCATAAACCCTGTTGCTACTGGATGAAAACTTCTGATATTTTGCTTTAGAACTGAAAGCTAAACGTCTTGATTTGGCTAGGCTCTGATTTGGCCTAAATGCCATCTTTAGTATGAAGTGGCACATAAAACAGGATAACCAGTTTACGCTGTTATGTTGTCTTAAACATAGACTCCATGAATTCAGAATAGTGGAAGTAATGCAGTGAGGAGTTACAGCAATCAGGGCTTTTCTCTCAATTCTAATGGTTCTGTTACTTGTCCAAAATACCTGTTAATCTTCAAATATGTCTTAAGATATGAACATTAGTATTAATTAATTCTGTTTCCAATATGATACTATTCAGAACTGATAAAAAAGGCCCTTTGCCTGTTTTTGTGGGTTCGTATGTAATTTTACATTATCTGTTGTGCTGGATGGACATTGAAATTACTGATGCAGTCTTGAGTGTAGCACATCTTGAACTGTGGTTGTGAAGAGAGGCTGTAGTACTCAGACTCATGGTACTCAATCTTCAGTGTTTAGCAGAATGACCAGTTTTCTTACCTTTTTTTTATAAATTGTGGACCTCTGGTAAAGGCACTTCTTGGAGAACAGAGGACCAGAAGTGAGCATTTGGTGTGCTGACTAGACCTGTTGCTGACTGGAAGTGTGTGTGTATCTGACATATCCGTAAGATGAGTTCCTTGGTCTTACGTCTGACTTCAATTTCCTAGGTTAATCATGTCATCAGGCCATTGCTGGATGTGTACTTTCCGAAGGAATCTGGTGTTAATGTGATTGCAGAGCCTGGATGTTACTATGTTTCATCTGCATTTACACTGGCAGTGAACATCATTGCAAAGAAGACTGTTGAGTATGATAAACTTCTTCCTTCTGGAGGTAAGGGTTGGATTTGTTTTCTGTGTTACGAATCAGTACAGGTAACTGCCCGCTATTAGTTGAGGTAGACTGGTTTGTTTATATATTTAATGCATTCCCTAATGCTTGCACTGTAATATGCCTTTTGGGTTCTGAGCGTATGTTTTGTGTATCTCACTGTTACTTTTATGTGGCACTTCATGTATCCTTGCTAGGTTAAACCTATATTGGGTGCTTAACAGAAGGTGGTAGAAGGTTCTGTATTAGAACATAAAAAAATCATGTCACAGAGCAAGCTACTTCTCTGCTTCTCTGGATTTATATTCTTAGCAGTGGTTATTACTGAAAGTATTAATTTTATTAAGACTCACACTTAATGTTATAACTGAATTTATAATCTGGTCTCATACAGATTACTCTGCTTGTAATTCTCCCATTCCAGTATATATGGAACCCCCTTGTCAGGAGAAAGCAGCTGACTTAAGTTAGATTGCAAAAGGACTACTTATGACAAAACATGCATGCAAGACAACTTCTTTTTTTACTTCCAGTGGAGCAAACCAGGAATGATGATGAACCAGTATTTGCATATTACATAAATGACGGTGTTTATGGTTCTTTTGCAAGTAAATTGTCTGAGAAACTGAGTACTATCCCAGAGGTTCACAAGGTGAGTCCTTCTATATTCTTCAGAGGTAGTCCTTACTATCCTTGTCTATTGAATATATATTTAACACTTCATACATATATAATTGGATATTATTTATTAAATTAACATTCTGTATATTTGAAAATTTTCTTATTCAATAAACTGAAGCCTGAATTGCTTCAATCATTTCCATATAGAAATACAAGGAAGATGAGCCTCTGTTTGCAAGCAGCCTTTGGGGTCCATCCTGTGATGAGCTTGATCAAATTGTGGAAAACTGTCTTCTTCCCGAGTTGAGCGTTGGAGATTGGCTGATCTTTGACAATATGGGTTCTGGTACCTTAGGTGAACAGTCTACCTTTAACAACTATCAGAGGCCACTGATTTACTACATGATGTCTTTCAGTGACTGGTAAGAAAACTATCTTGATAATGGCAAGGTTACTTTTGCTTCCTTCAGGAGTGTACACTTGTAAAGTACATTCAATGGCAAATACAGGAAAATACTGAGTGCAAGAAAATGTGCCTTTTTAGTTTGTGGATTTTTTTGTCTCTGTTGTCTGACTGCTGAGACTAAACTGAGATCTGTAATAAAATGCCTACTTTGCTTTAGGGATGACAAAGGAAAGCAAAATACCTGACTAATCTCACCTGTGAGTTCAGTGGCAGTTGTAAAGTCTTACTGGCTTAACAAAAGGCTGTTTAGTATCAACCTTTGAGCTTTCCTAATGCAAGTAACTGCAGCTTGTGTGCAATGTTGGCACCATCGTAGGCAGGAAGGGCAGTAATGCTGTTGTGGTGATGGAGTTTGGTAACCCATTCCTGCGCTGAGGTAGGCAGGGCCTTGTGCTTCCACCCCTGGAGAGTGGCAGCATTTGTGTGCCAGGCACTGGCACAGCTGAGCTCCCTTCTGCCAAGCCTGGGGCCAAGCCATGCGGGGCAGTTGGCTTCAAATGCTGTGTTAAGACTGGTTTCTGAAGGGAAATTGAACCTGAAAACGTGTTGTTGCATCTCTTGACCTTTTCTGCTGCAGGGATGAGATGCAAGATGCTGGAATTGCTTCAGACACATTGATGAAGAACTTCTTCTTTGTGCCTTCGTGCATTCAGCTGAGCCCGGAAGACCGCTTTTCCACTGCAGCTTAAACAGGCATTAACGCTTCATTTAGACCTGAAGTTGCAAGTCTGTAGTTTGTCTGGTCAACATTCCAATGTGGAAGAAACGGAACAATCTTGAATTCAATTCATTCTCTTCAAAACTTGAAAAAATAGTAATAGTAATGGGGACCAGGCAAAACAAGCTACAGCTACAATTCAGTGGGGGGTGGGAGGGTTAGATAATGGTGTCCAAATTTAAAATCAAGTTCATTCAACCCTGAGCGTTAAATATGCAACAAAATGGATGACTTAGTGGAGATGGAAACCCATCACTTGGGTTCTTCAACAGTTTACATACAAGTACACAGTTTTTATACTAAGGATTCCTGTTAGAAAAGTCTTGTAAAGTTATTGTCTTTTGCCCAGATATATCAAATGTCAGTGGGAGACCAGTGTGACTTCATTAGATGTTTTAGTGTATTTAGAATGTGTAAATTTGTGCTTTGAACTGTAGTTTAATAAATGTAAAATTGCATCATAGTATTTGTTGTATTTGACCCTTGATGTATCCCTTGTATGATTGCAATAAAACTTTGTGTAGATTTTACTGTTTTTCAGGCTAACTTTGGGAGGAACTAGGCAGGTAGCTATAAAATAGATGTGTAAGTGATTGATTTGAGAAGCCTTCTTTTCTCTAGCCCATTGGTTCAGCTTTGTGTTAAACAGTAAAAATTAAGATTGATTGATCTGTATGAAGTGAAAATCATGTAAGTTCCTGGAAGGCTAAAAGGCAATTTGCTGTGTGTTTTTAGAGCATGATCTTAGATTCAGTTCTTCACACCAACCAGCTAACCTGCACTAGGCATGGGTGTGCACGGAGAGGTTGTCTCAGCTTGTGTGCATGCAGTGCCCTGAGGCAGCATGGGTTAGTCCAATTCTGCACGCTGTCACAGAACCTTTGGCTCTTTTTTTAATAGTGTTTATTTGAAAAGTCTTAACTTACACCTTCACCTAGTTCTGTATAGTGCTGACTCTAGGTTAGGGCTGCACAAGACTACGGAAAGCTCAAATGCTCTCCTGCACTGGACTTCATTTAGCTGTATCCATAATGTAAAGGTAAATCAGACTGCTGCAAGTACATATGCATTGAGTAATGAACTGCCAGAACTGGTCAGAGAATTTCTTTGTGTTACTGCAGCCTCTTGATTTCTTCAAGGTCCTTTGCTTGCTTTCTCACTTTAACTTTCCCTACTTGAAAACTGGGGGAAGGAGGAGAAGGGAGTGTTAGGGTTTTGAAACGGTGCACTGAAGTCTGGATCCTACAGTCAAAAGGGAGTTTTTAAACCCTTTAGTTGGAGGTAAAATTTCTACCCTTTGGCTGCAAATGTATTTTACATGAGTGCCAGCTGGTAGGAAATTTTATTTTCTGGCTCTGTAAAGCAAAGATTTTATGAAACTTAATGTAACTTTCACTTGAAAGTAAATTCTAGGTTTGGATTTGTCAGAACAGTTTTACAGGCCAGTTAGAAGATAGAAAATGGCTTATGCCTTGGAGATGCAGTCTAAGAAATATTTATTACTGTAATTAAATGTGGAAGTGGAAAGGGAGTAAATGATAGGGGAAACCTGTGTTTTGGTTTTCTGTTTGTTTGGTTTTTTTTAACCTGAGGTTTCTAGCTGACCCATCTCAAGTGCTTCAGTTTACCTGTTGAGGACTTTCTAGACTAGACAGACTGCTGTGTGGTTTTTGACTAAATGCAACTACAGTTGCCTAAGGTTAGATAATCCAACAGGATTCTGTCATACAGTCTTTGAGAGTTATTTTATGTTAACTTACAGATAAGTAGAAGACAATTTCTCTATAAATGCAGCAGTGGTCAGAGCAGAAATCCTTGCTGTACTTGAAGACAGTCTGCTATTAAAGCCAACCTGGAGTCAGAACTCAGTATATATTTCAGTTTGATTTGCTATGTGCTACTGTTTATATTGTAACTGCAGTTCAGAATTTTTACAAAATATAGAAGCTGGATGATTTCTTCATAGTACTTGGAAGTAATGTAGCCCTGTTGTGCTCACTAGATGATTGCAGCCCCTCTTGCTTGCCGAGGCTGTGGCAGGAGTGGGGGTGTGTGACAGACCTGCAGCCGGTGCTTCACTGTGCGATGTGTTGATGGTCGTGCATGGCAAACAGCCCCGCCTGCTTTGGCCTGAATGCTTCCCTGCAGCAGCCCTGCAGCAGCCCTGCAGCCTGTGTTCCGTTTCCTAAGGAAGATCCAGGGCTGTGGGCCCAGACAAGGCTGTGGTACTGGTGTTGCCAGTTACTCCTTAGGAACAGGAAAAAATGGTTCCAACTTTTCATTGTGTGCCCAAGCAGCTGCACAACTGGCTTACATTGGATCAGAATAAAAGTGGGTGCCCTGGATCCACCACTGGATATTTTGCTGCTTCCTATGTACTCTTGTTTCTGCTTTTTTCGGTGGGGGGGTTTGTTGGGGGGGGGGGAGTTGTCTGTTAATGTTTCATGTTTGATTTCTTGGGGTTTTTTTTAATTTAAAAAACCCCAAAACACCTAGAAACAAACTAAAACAAAACAAAAAGAAGACTGGACCAAAAAACCACACCCCTTCCCCAAAAAAACTTGGTATGGAAAACAGCTTTTAATCCTTGAAAGCCAAGCAACTGCCCTTGTTCTGGTCCAGACTGATCTTGCTGACCTAGGACTGTACCTTGTGAGTCTCCTCTTCTGTGAGGAGAGGAGGGGGAATGCTCTCAGGGCTTTGCTAAGGCATTGGACAACAGCTGGAAAGCAAATGCAGCCCTAAGCAGCAGCCTGGATGCCAGCAAGGCTCGAAGTGGCTGCCCAAAGGAGGGCCTCAGTCGGTGCTGGCAGTGCCAGCTGACTGCTGCAAGGAGCCAGGAGAAGGAACAGGGTATGTACTAATGATGGTTTAACTGGCCTGATCATAAGTGAAGGAGAAAATAATTTCTGTGACTGCCACATGTACTGCTAGAAGGTATCAGATGTTACCTAAGATTTCCTTTGGCTGGAAGTACTGCACTGACTGCAGGCTTGCTTGTTGTCTGAGCTCTTATTTCATCCCTTTATTAAAATTTTAAGTAAGTAGTAGCATGTAATTCACCACACCAGTTTACTGCTAGTTATTGCTTTACTACCTGAGCGTCAGGCGCATCAAGTACTTGCCCTGAGGTTTAGGGAAAAGCATGATCTGTTGGATCCGCTGCTGAGGGGAGTGGGGGTGTCTGCGGCCCTGGCAGAGGGGCTGCCAAGGGAAGGCAGGTGCAGGTTTCTTTAACCCAGGACTCCAGGGCTCTTCCCTAAGAGCTGGTCCTTTCCATAGAGGTGGGAAGGATGGGGACCCTTCCTCTTACAGTCCTTATGCTTGGAGTAACAAGCTTTATTCACTTTATTTGCAAGGTTTGTTCACTTTCTATTTTCATCTTTTTGTAACTGCAGAGTCTTTGAGCTGAATTAGGGGCATTAACAGAATTAGCCTGTTGGCTCACAGGACAAAGCTAATTGTGTTTGTCAGCCTGAGCCGGGATGTGGCAGCAGGGACTGGTCCCCTGGTCTTCAAGCGGCTGCTTCCCGTAAGTTCTGTTGAATATAATGCTTTATTTTAATGTTCTCTTGAAATGCTTGAATTGGGGCAGTAGTGCAGACCTTAATCTATCAAATGTGCATCATGTAACACCTGTCCTACTGTGCCATGTCAATACAGGGCAAATCCTTCGTATCAGCCAAACAGGGGCGAGAATACTTCAGGCCCGAGAATTTGCTTTTAGATCCTGGTTGTATATTTTGCTTAACTCCCCAGTCTCTGAAGTGTGACCCTTCTTCGTACCTTTAAGCAAACCACTCAGCTATTTGTGTCACAAGTTTATTACATCTTCCCAATGGAAATCCCTGTGGTGAAGGTGATGAAGCAGAGAGGAGCTGTGCACTACAGCTCCCTTGTCAGTCTCTGCAGCCAGCGATGGCCGAGGGATGTTCTGGGCAGCAGTGACTGGCTCCAAGGTTGACATCTTCCTCCCACTAACTCCCTTATGGAACACCAGCACTACCCCGGGAGCCCCAGTGCGAGTATTGCTGTTCGGAAGCAGCACCTGAAGCAGCGGCCTTGGGGCACCGGGGCGAAGCCGCCCCAGCCCCTCGCTCTCTCAGGCGGCCGCTGGAGCTGTGGCAGCGCGGGCCGGTCACCGGGAGCTGCGGCCAGCAGGGAGCTCCAGCGCCCGCCCGGAGCTGCCGCGGCGGGGGCGGAGGGAAAAGCCCTGCCCCGCACCCCGCTCCCGCCCGGGCCGTGTCCCGGCCGCTCCCGTGTCCCCGCGGCGCCGGGCTGGGCGCGCCGGGCAGTCACAGCCGCCCGCGACACGCTCCGAGCCGCCACGTCACGGTCTAACGCGCTCCTTGAACGCCCCGGGAACTGCCGACAGGGGAAGCCGCCTGGATGCGTTAGGCAGTGCCAAGGGCTGCCCAGACAGGCTGTCGGGATCCTTTCCCGCAGGCTTTCCCAGCCCCGACGGGACGAAGCCCTGGGCAGCCTCGTCTGGCCTAATGGCTGAATCTGCCCAGAGCCAGCGGCTGAACCTAAGACCTCCCGGGCCCTCTTCCCCACAGAATTACCCGGTGATCCTGTGACACCGGATCACAAAACCCCTTTCCAGTTTGAGCTGTACCACCGCCCTGGCTGAGCGCTGCTGGCCCGCACGGCTGGAGCTGTGCTGGCAGGTGGTGTGGGTAGGGCGGCCTGGAAAACCCAGTCTTTGAGCTGTCTGAGGATCCAGAACCTTTCTGTTCCGTGTGAGGATGGGGACTGACCTACCCATGCTAGTACCAGCTAGAGGGGAAAGGCGGGAGACACTCCAGAACACAGGACCAGGGGACTCGGTCTCCCATACACATACGAACATTCTCATTAAAAGTTTCAATTTCAACAAATTGCTACTATTTTCTGGTAACAAACACCTGAACAACAAGATCCCAGCTCGCTCTAGGTCCCAAAGTGCATGGGCCTGGGATATCAGCACTGAGAGGAAGGATGAGGAGTGGACGCCTGCTTTTCCAGCTGTCCTTGACCCCGAGGCGCTCGGACCCACGGGCTCCACGCCGCAGTCCCTGGCCCGAGGCGAGCTCCCCTGGCACGGTTCCAAGGCCAGGCTCAAGGCCTGTGCCGTCAGCAGGGCTGGTGACATGCCCCATTTCATTCCTGCAGGACAAGTATCGGCCCCGCCAGCCACCGCACCCAGCGTCCCTGCCGCTACACCCCCTCCATGGGCTGCACCGAGAGGAGTGACTGCGGCCGGGAGAAGGGGACAAGGTGGAAAGGCAGCCCTCGGCCCCTGGAGAGCTGGGGACGGTTCATTCCCAGGCGGGGAGGTGTAACAGCGGCGGCAATGGCCAAGCCGCTTGAAGGCTGCATCCCAAGCCCTGCGCTCCCCTGGGTTCACGTTTCCTTTCTCCCCACCAGAGCCGCTGCCAGACCCAGCCCTGCCCGCGTGGCTGGCACGGGCTCCTGCGGAGCCGTCCGTCCGTGCGTCCGTCCGTCCGTGCTGCAGAGCCAGCGGCAGCTGGGCCTCACCTCCCTTAACCCCGCCATCCGAAATCAGTTCAGCTGAAATTTTCCACTTGAGACGCATGCGAGACCAGAATAGCTTTCCAGGGTATTTTTTTTTTCCCTCCTAGCTAGAGGAAGGCCAGGCAATGCTTTGCAATGTTTGCTTTTAAAACACCTTCCAGATGGCTTTAGGAAGTCTCTACTGCATGGGCAGCCCCACAGGGAGAGCCACTCAGGCTCCAGAGTGCCAGGCTGGGGCCACTGGCTCAGCTGCTGCTCCCCTGCCATTCTCAGCCCTTCATCCCTAGGGACCATCGAGCCGAGTCCCATGGAGCCACAATTCATTTTTCCGCAGTGCTGCTGTAGTGGCTGTGGGGGCCGTGTGGGATCCTGCGAGGGACTGGACAAGGGGGAATGGCTGGGCTGCCCCAGGCAGGGGAAAGGCAGAAACAGAAGAGGGATTCCCAGCTTCTGCTCTGGCCCCAAAATAGTGTTTGTTTGGTGGCTTGTAAAAAAAAAACAATCCTCAAAGCAAAGCTGGTTTAGCTTAGCGCACTTAGCATGCTGTGCCTCTGCTTCTGCCAAATTCATTTTGCAATCTGCCTGGAGCAGGGGCTCTCCCATCGCCGGTGCTGCTGAAGGGCTGGAGCCCCTCTCCAGAGGCAGCAGGCAGCCCACAGCCCCAGCCCCACTGCACCCAGGGCATGCACCCACCCGCACCCACTCCATGGGCCACTGCTGTCTGCCTGCATGGCTGGGGTGCAGCTGCTGTCCCCTGAGCCTAAGGCCTTGGAGGATGCCACTTGGGCATTTCTGTGGGGTTCAGCCATCTCAAACCTCAAAGTTGGCAAGTCAAGGCAAGAAGAGTCACCCCCAGCCTGGCAATGAAATGGCAGGCACATAAAGCCCACAGGGGCCTTGCAGCCCACGGCTCACACATAGATCTGGCTCCAGACCTTGGTGCTCCGGACGACCTTCTGGTGCCACTCACCTGGCTGCAGGCACATAGGGCTACGGCTCCAGGCACCAGCTCTGCACAGCACACAAAGCTGCTCCTGGCACAAGCAGTCACTGGCAACCACGGGATAACCCCTCCAGCTCAGAGCAGGGAGTTTCTTTGACATCAAACCTATTAAACCAGCAGGCTGGTTATGTTGGATGCAGCTTGAGCAGGATGAGTCCTGCCCCAGCACAAAACCCTGGAGGACACCGGAATTAGAGAAGTTTCAGAGGAGAGCCCTCTGTCTCACCTCTCACTCTCATGCACTCATGCAGGACCGAAGCACGTGGGATGAGTTGGTGGCCGCAAGCCCCCGGTGCAGGAATGCAGACAGCCTGCATGCTATGCCAGAGCTGGCACTGCAGCCGCAGCCAAGCAGTGTGCCTGGCTGCGCAGGCACTGGCATCCTCCACACCCGCCACCCAGAGCCCTGCACCTGCCAGGACAGGGCAGGAGACCGCTCTGGATGTGACATGGCTAGCAGGGAAAGGAGAGAGGGGATATGGTGCCACGGTCACACCCTGTCACAGCATAGCCCTCTGCAGTTCATTACGGCACCCTGCCCCCCAGCAGCACTGGGTTTCCCAGGAGCTGGTGCAGGCTCCCTGTGCCACGGACTGAGCCTGTCTGCCCAACATGCTGCTCTGGGCTTGGAGAGGGTGCAGCTGGGCTCTCTCCACCTGCCTGTTTCCATATGATCACATTTTCTTTCTATCTGTGACCTTCTTTTGCCTTTCCAGTGACTGCTAACAATCCCCCAAACTCAGACTGACGTTGTCCTTTCAAGCTTCTGGGGTTTGTCTCAGACTGCAGCAATTTCACCTTAAAACATGTTGTCTTGCAAGCTTCTATTTACACACTGTGTGTGTTTTACACATGCACCATGCTGGGCTTTGGGACACTTCTGCAGCATCTCCCCATGTTATGCAGTAAACCAAAAGTTGTTTCTTTACTCAATACAGTTCTCAGCTTCACACATAAATGAGATTAAGGTGATTTGTTTCATTTTTAATTCCAAGCGAATGATTGCAAGTCCAGGAGCAGGGTTTCAGAGAAGGTGCACAATGGAAAGGTGAAGCTGAGGACACGCACCATGACACATAAAGCATTATGGGCTGGAATAAGCTACACTCAAACCATCTGAAGGCCCTGACAGCTAGTCAGAAGGCATTGTTTCAGCATTAAGTAGATTGCTAATTTTTTTCAAAGAAAATCAGTTTCTGCACTAGGCTCCCTTGCCCATTTGAGCAAACTGATGAAAGCAAGAAGCAGAACTGTGATGCTCCAGATGGAAGCACAGTGTTTGGCTTGGTATCTAGTCTGTAATTCACACAGAGTGTCTGTGCTGTCTACAAATGGCAGGACCAGATGAGCAGAGACAGCCTATTAAATGATTGTAGCTTCTGCCGAATGTTTTAAAATCAGTGATTATGGGATTTCACAACAGATTTCTAAAAGGTCCTTTTGCCATGGTTCACAGGCTGTCCTGTGCCCATAGAAAAACAGCAAAGGTGACATGGTAGTATGCCTGTCTTGCTGTTAAGGAAACTTCCCTGTCCATTTGGGAGCCACTCTGGGAGTCTCACTCACATCACCCCAAAGTTCAACTGCTGGGACTGGAATCCCTTCACAGTGGGCAGCTCCAGTGAGCTGACAGGTGCCCCACTTGACTCCATACACACACCACTCACACAGTCGCCATCCCAACCCTGGGTTTCCCATAGCAGAATCTCAAACATCTGGTTCTTTCAAGTATTTCAATTGTAGTACAGCAACAACAGCTTGAGCGGGTGCCCCTGGGGGGGGACCCCCAACAGAGAGATCCCTGAGCTTTTATACCCTCTCAGTCTATGCACCTGCTCTTCACATGCCTTGCACACATCTCTTGGTCCAGTGATGATATTTGGCCTTGGGTCTTGCTGTTCATCAGGCCCTGTGCAGTCTCTGGGTGACCGTCCACCCCCCGGCTGGGTCCCTGTGTAGGCAAAGGGTCGGTGTCCATTCATGGCTCATTGCCTGCAAGCAACTTCTCCCCACCGAGGGCGCGATGTGCAGCTTGCACACCCAGCTACCGGCACTCGGTGTGTTCCTCAACATCCCTCAGGCCTCTCCGGAGCTGGCATGAGTTGTAGATGAGTAACGAAAGGATGATGGATGCAGCCGTGAGCTGTCACTCCCTGCATGTGCTGTAGGTGCTTTCAGCCCACAGCAGAGACTTCTCCCAGCCAGAGCAGAGAGGAGCTGCTGGACACTCCTCATGCCCCTGGCAGAACACGGGGCTGCTCTTGCTGCAGACACGGAGGGAGCAGGGCCCTGGGGAAGGGGCTGATGCCTCCAGCCTGCTCTGTGGCCACTGCTGTTCAACCAGGGTCAAACCAGAGTGTGCCTGCAAGTGTGCAAAGGGGGCACATCCTCAGCCTGGCAGAGCAAGTCCTGCAGAGGGAATGACACTCATGGCAGGGACCACAGACATCGAGGACAGCCACAAGCTCCCGTCCTGAGTGTCACCAGGGCTACGTGCCAGGCTACAGTTAAAAAAAAAGAGGGAGGGCAGGAGAAGGTGTTGGTGCTCTATGTGAGTTCTCAGCTCTTTTGGTTGCAGGGACAGCTGCAGGGCAGCTCTTCCAGGGCTCAGAGTCTTACCTGTCAGCTCTTGTTCTTGGAGCTGGAAAGGAAATGGGGGGGAAAGCACCTTCAATAAACTGCTGGTGACAAGTGAGTATTTTCTTTAACAAAACACCTGCACCATTTCCCGCACTTGCAACCAAAACAAAATCCGAGGTCTGTGGCATTTCAACATGTACAGGTAAAGCAAAGTAATGTTTAAAAATCAGTCTAAACCTATTGAGCTGCATCTTCTTTTGTGTATGCCTAAAGCACAGCCAGTCCCTTGCTCACTCTGAGAATAAGCAAATTCCCAAGTTCTGTTTATTTCA
The DNA here is from genome assembly GCA_013397725.1 of Rhagologus leucostigma. Lineage (NCBI taxonomy): Eukaryota > Metazoa > Chordata > Aves > Passeriformes > Rhagologus > Rhagologus leucostigma. The sequence goes on along the minus strand of VZTD01000437.1, from coordinate 602,108 downwards.
GCATGTTACTCCCAAGGAAATCCTCTCCTCGGTGGGAGTGAAACAGGAAAATGTTGCCCTAAACTAGAGTCAAACCCAACAGAGTGCCACCCAAAAGATTGGCAACGAGATCCAGGTCACGTCTGGGTCTATTGCTCGCTCCAGCACTCCGCAGTGCACCGGTTCATCTCCATCATCCAGGCAGCTCAGAAAGGCAACACTCACCCCGTGCAGCCTGGAACCTCGCTGGGTAGCCCCGGTAGCAGCGTAAGGAGCCTGGTGTCCACTGCCCACAGCTGCTTCCACTGCTCGCACTGGCCGCCCCTGAGGTGCGGGCCGGGGGGTTACTTGCAGCAGAGCAGCTGGAAGGGCACTGGGATGGATGGATGGATGGATGGATGGATGGATGGATGGATGGATGGATGGATGGATGGATGGATGGATGGAACACCCTGCGGCTGCGGCTCCTCCGGGCTTTAAGCAGCACCTTGCCAGACACGGAGAGTGGCGCAACAAGCCGCCTTGGGAAGCAACACCGAGACAGGCTGTGCTTTCCTCTTCCTGCCCGGACAGAGCTGCCTGTGCAACACGAGAGCTCCCCGCTCGGCACGCACGTAAACAGAGCAGCCGCAGCCTTTCACCTACTCCGCTCTGTTTCCAGATTTCACTCCTCGCTCTTTTCCCACCGCTGCAAACCAACACCTGCGTGCGCGGGTGTTGCACTTGGCAGGGCCGTATGGTGTTCTCCTGACATACATCTGAGGCCAGATACGTTACTGTGCTGCTGAGAGATTTAAGACGAGAAAACCTTTCCAGGACATTTAAGCTGTACAAATAATGATAATAAAAGGCCTTTATAGATGTGTAGGCTTAGTCCAGACAAACCCTTTGCTACTCTACTCAGTACAAAATATAAACAGACTGTGATTTAAGAGCTTCCTCACTAAACAAAACAGCAAATGAGTAAAATAAACTAATATGTCTAGAAAAACAAATTCTTCTTAAAGTTCCACTTAAAAACATTTTTATTTTATGGCAGCAAGAAAAGAGCACTTAGAAATTATCTTAACATTGAACAGGTCTTACCCCAATGTACTAAGATAAGCAAAGAATTATGGCTAAGATTTTCAAATCTGCGTAAGGGATTCAAGTCTCCAACTAAAACAAACAAAGTGAGCATCCAAATCCTTTAAGCAGCCTTGAAAATCCTCCTATCTGTGTGCACAGGTCCATGCATATAAAAGTACATAGAGTTGCATGAGTAAAAGACCTAGCATGTCTTTCAGCAAAGCAACCATTTCAAGGTATTCTGTGTATATAAATACATAAAAATGAACTCTGGTGAGTTGTGGTATTTGAGAGTGCTCTGTGGGTTGTCATATGATCTAATCAATATTCATTGTTTATTTAACAAGAGTAAATTTGACCCAAAAGTTTCTAAAGCCTCAAGCTCTCTGACACCCAGTGCCAGCAGGATTATTTAAGGGCATTCACCCAGAGTTGCCAAATAGCTCTCCAGTAACCAAACAGACCCACAGACCACTTGAATTTGGGCTGGTCAGACACCGTGCTAATAATAGTCATCCTAAAGAGAGGAGAGGGGTATGTACATGCAGGGCCACTTGTAGGTCTGCTCCTAAAAAAACATGTCTTTGCTGTATCATCTGTGTCATCCTAAATCGGATCCAAAAAGCTTCCTTCAGCATGGGTTGCTATGCTGTGTTTCTTTAATTTAGGAAATGCTTTCCAGACATGGTTTTATTTCACATACATGTACTTTAGTGTCTCAGCTTTGCCTTCCACAGGTGTGCTGACCAGGATGGTACAGCACTGATTTCTCTACGACAGCAACTCCTCCAGTTGCTCTTATATGAAATCTGAGCCTTTAATTCACTGAGCCTAAGGAAACAGACCCAAACTGTGACAGGCTGACAATATGTGACAATGCAGCTCACATAGGACACAAAACACTGGGGTGGAGAAGGAGGTGTCACGCCAGCTTTAGGAGTTCCCAGGACTTCACCAGAAGCAGGAAGTCTTGGGAACCTGAAGCCCAAGCAGCAGGCAAAGCTTTCTGGAGAATTGTTATGGATGTTACATGTTGCAGATAAATTACAGCTTAGATCGTTCATTGTCTCATGAGACTGACCTGGATTTGAGGTTAATATTAAAGTTTCCTGAGGACAAAGGAAGCCAAAGCGCTTCCACTCTCCTCCTTTTTTCTGTACTCATGTTCCAGCACTGGTCCCAGCCAGTGCTCACTGATTGTGAGCAGGACTCCTGAGAGTGGCATCCACCACTGGTGCATCCAGGTTTGTGCAGCTGAAGGCCGAACACACAAGCAGAATAAAAGTGTGGAGAATGTGACCCACTTTATCTGACAAAGCCTTTTGCAGGCACAAGAACCATCTGACCCTCACTTGCTGCTTTCTCTTCCACCCACACTCACATTGATGCTGGAAATGTCCTTTTTTGGGAGGGCTCTGAAGACAATTCCTGGTAAGTGCACGACCCTGATCGTGCAGAGCGGGATGTAACAGTTTTCTGATAGTTAAAACTGTTCTAGCTCAAAACAAACACATATACACACACAGACATTACAACATCAGTGGGTTTTTTACATCTGGTGCCACCAAATAAACGAAGATGGTCTTCAGGACCATCTTGAAAGCTTCTCAAAACTAACTAAGGCATCTTTAAACTAACCAAAGCATCTTCTTAGCTTCTTGAAACTAACAACTAGATGCAAGCTTTCTTCTGGGAGACATCTCTTTCCCATTCCCTTTTAGTCCTTGCTCTAAACAGTTCCCTGCACTGGCATCAACAGCTGCAGAATCACACCCTCTTTATTCCTGCCCAGTATCTGCATTTTCAGTCCCTAAACAAAGGGAGATGAAACAGTATTTTGCAAGAATCGTTTTGTCCTTCCACTAGTGCAAACCAGTAACTTTTCAACAGCACCTGTGAAAAAGCTTCCCAAAAGTCCATGATGGAAATGAACACATCAGTCCATTTTCAGCCAATCCTCTTTGTGTAGAAATAGAGCTTATCTGCAAAACCCACCTTAAGCTAACTCAGAAACAGGAAGATACTAGAAAAATGTTGAAAGGAAAAAAAAAAAACATTTCAGAAAACCAAACATTTCTGGAAGTAGTGAGAAATGAATGTCAACTGTCTCCTGGGAGAATGGAGCTAGTTACACACAGGCTGTCTCCTGACTTTTAAAATTATTTTTCAATACAAGATATACATGTGAAAACTAAACTGAAAATCAAAGGGATCACAAAGCCTTTGACATCAGTCCTTCAGCTTCACCCAAAGAGACAGACCCAGGGGCCAAAGACACAGACCCAGGGGCCAAAGAAGAGATTCATAATGGGCAAGCATGTTCCTGAAAAACCTGGAGGAACAGAGCCACTGCCCCTCAGCAGAGCAAACCTCCAAGAGACGGTGACAGTCAGCTGCCATGCTGTGCACCATGTCCAGGGGGAATGGGGGAAAATGGAGGCTTCTGGTGCAGGATAAAGGTAACCAAGCTGTTCCCCGAGGCAGCTGCTCTGTGAGAGCCTGGTTCACTACAGGGTCTGAAACTATCCCCCATATGCCCCACCTCAATAGCTACACAGTACCTTCTTCTCCACTTCCTTTGTGCCCTTGCAAGACCCTCAGCCAATTTTCACCTTCCCTACATTTGAGTCCCCATCACAGTGTGTCCTCTCTCCCTTCAGTTTTTCCCTAGGTCTTTTGGCAGCAAAGGCTAGTGTGTGCTACGTTCGAGTTGCAGACATGCATGTGAACACCTGCATGCCAACAGCCAGCAAACAGCCTGAACCCGCTTCCCCTGTCCCTCCACGAGACTCTGCTCTGCCCAGCTGATGGTTCTTGTTGGCCTTGTGGGCATTCGTGGTGGGATACACCTCACCCCACCTGCTTTGTAGAGTCACCCACTGTGGCTGCTGCCCAGGCTTCCATTAATGTCAGGGAGATGGAGTAAACAGAGCTCAGAACGCAATTCATTCCGCATCAGTGAAAAACATAACATGCTTGAACCTGGTGGTTTATAGTTATTAGCACTTCACTGACTAGAAAAATAAAATAGCTATAAAATATATATAAAATAAAAATATANATTTTATACAGTTTGCTGGGTATAATTACTTTTTCATAATCAAGTATTTCTTAAACAAAAATCATATATTAAATAAATATATAAAAATATATAAAAATAAAAATAGCTATAAAATCAGATGTTTGTGTTATAAGCACCTAATCTTAGATGAACTCCACCCATAGTGACTCTGGGTACATTTATATACACTTTGCTGTTGAAACCCAGGAACAACCTTGGGCCCGGGGTCAAACAGGGCAAACTGGCTCAGTTCTCTGCTGGTCACAACAAGGATCCTTTGGAGTAGATGATCTGCACCTGCAGAAGAGATGAAGGGGAGCATGTCAGTGCAGGGCCCACCTCCCCAGGCCTCCTTGGCTTCCCATGCCTGTGTACTCTCTGTGCTCAACAGCCTTCCACGGCTGTTTCGCAACAGACACGTGCCTACACATTTACACCCTTCCAGACACTGACCTCGTCCACCATCCCTTCTTCCCCTGGTGGAGAGGAGACTTTGGACCAGGGAAGCAGCAGTCACAGGCAGGCTCAGATTGATGAGGTCTTTAGAAGGCTGCCTGCCAGCCCTTTAATGCCAGCACATGACTCACAGGCCCTGCAGAGTTGTGCGTACCATAACCAGCTGCATGGGCTCAGTCTGCACCACAGATCCAACTGGAAAAATGTATCCTGTCTACTATAGACAAGACAGTGCCCTCTTCTAGAGAAGCTTCCATTAGGTCAGGATGCCACTTTGCACGTCACCTCAAATAAGGCCCACACTGTCCCTCTTCTTCTTACTGTGTGTTGTGGCACTAAAGACCACGTAGCTGTTTGCTCACTGCTCTCCCTCACCCACTGGGATGAGGAAGAGAATCGGAAAAAAAAGTAAAACCCATTAGTTGAAATAATAACAGTTTAATAATTGAAATAAAGTAAAAGATAATAATAATGAAGTATAATACATATGAATATAATGAAAAGGGAGGGAACAAAAAGAGCTATAAATAAACCCAAGAAAGACAAGTGATGCACAATGCAACTGCTCACCGTCCCTGTCCAATGCCCATCCCATCCCTGGGCAGCTACTGGCAGCTTCCAGACAATTCCCCACAGTTTATGTATTGAACATGGTGTTCTACAGTATGGAATATCCCTTTGGCCAGTTTGGGTCAGCTGTCCTGGCTATGGTCCCTACTGCTTCTTGTGCAGCTCCTCACTGGCAGAGTGAGGAAAGCTGAAAACCCCTTGATTTTTGGCAAGCCCTACTAGGAACAACTAAAACATCAGTGTGTTATCAAAATTATTCTTCTCCTAAATCAAAAACACAGGACTGTACCAGCTCCTGGGAAGAAAATTAACTCTATACCAGCCAAAACCAGGATACTGTGGCTCCCACAGAGTGAATGTCTGTAGGGCCAAGGACGGTCCCACAGACAGAGGGACAGAGGTGGCTCTCCAACAGTGAGCTTTAAGACCAAAGTGCGTATGTCCCATGGAGAGCTGCAGGAATGAAGTGAATGTCCCCAGAATTGAGCTGCAAGAGCAAAGTGAGACACACGCAGAAGAATTCAGGGAGCAGCTGGATGCTGGCAGCCTGCGGCCACGCAGGAGATTGGTGTGTGGGGCACATTTCATAACCTGCACAATCTCCAGCTACATCTGGGATCTGCAAAGACTGGTGAAAATCTTTGGGCAAGCTTTTCTGGTCATGAGGGCAACCCCACTGACAGAGGTTCCCTCCCTGTGGTCTCTGACAAAACCAACACCATCCCTGCGCATTGTGCATTTGGAGAATAAAGAGAGATCTATCTCCTTGCAGCCCCATATGCCAATCTGAGCTCACAGGGGAGATGCTTGCACTTAGGAACACCAAAGCTGGCTTTCACAAAGGCTCTTGTTTTAAAGTAGAATTGCTTAATCCTTATATTGCTGCCAAGAGACTATGTGAGCAGCAAAGCTGCGGCTCTTATGACGTCTCTTTAAATGAAACACAAGGCCTTGATCTCCACAGGTCTCACAAGTGTGCCCCTTGCCCTTAGCTCCTGTGAAATCTTAAGAAAAATAAGGAAATCAATTACTAATAGCAAGTGGATGGCTTAACAGCTTGTCAGTGATGTGTTTTGTACCGTGATGCCAAGGGTGTGGTATGTGAGCCAGGAATTTGGCAAGAGACAGCAGCAGGACACGGGAGAGCTCAAGGCCTGCTGACACATACAGAAGGAGTGTACCAGCTACAGGAAGCCAAACTGGATGCAGTTTAGTCTGTGTCAGATGCAAGACACGCTACCTGCCTTTTTTCGCTTTAATTTTCCTATCTAGAGATTGTTTGTTTGCTTGACTATATGTCGCTGTTGTACCGGGGATGGCAAGAAACAACACAGGCTCGATCCAGGAAGAAAAGGAATGGAATTATTTATTAATTTACAGACTCGTTTATATATCTTAGTTCGCTTGAATGATGTAAGGTTATTGGTCCTTGACCATCCACCTCTTAGAATGATTGGTTAAACCCTACAACACCCATTTCAAAATATTTCTCCACTCAGTATCACAACAATACTGCAGAACAATCTTGCACCTGCAAGATAAAGGGATTGGTTTACAAAAACCTCTAACTGTTTTCGGCCAGCATCCATGAGAAAGCAAGGACTTTCACACGGACGCTGGCAGAAAGCTGGAAAATGCCCCCGCGACCAAGCCTTCAGCATCCACAAATATAAACTAAGAGGTATGCAGTGGGTTCAGGTATTAACATTAATAAATTAACATTGCAGGAGCTATTAACATCTCTGTCTCATTTGTCATATGGGGATGAAACTCGTCAATAGTTCAAAAATAATTAAAAGTAGATTTAAAGGAAAGAAGAACCTTAGATCCCATGACTTCTATCAAAATACATGTCATGGCTTAAACCCTGCCAGCGACTAAGCATCACACAGCCACTTGCTTATTTCCTGGCAGTGGGATGGGAAGAGAATCAAAAAAGTGAGAAAACTCAGGGACTGAGATAAAGACAGTCTGATAGGAACACAAGCAAAGCAAACCAAGGAACTCGGAATTCATTCACCCCTCCACATGGACAGCCAGATGTTCAGCCATCCTCAGGAAAGCAGGGCTCCATCACATGTAATGGTAACTCAAGAAGACAAACGCCATCACTCCAAACATCCTCCCCTTCCTTCTTCTTCCCCCAGGTTTATATGCTGAGCATGATGGCATATGGTGTGGGATATCCCTCTGGTCAGCTGGGGTCAGCTATCCCAGCTCCTTGTGCTCCTCCAGCCACCTCACTGGTGCAATGAGGTGAGAAGCAGAAAAGGCTTTGACTCTGTATTAGTGATGCTCAGTGATAATGAAAACATTCCTCTGTTATCAACACAGTTTTCAGGACAAATCCCAAACATAGGCCCAAACCTGCTACTACGAATAAAATTGACTTCATTCCAGCCAATGCCAGCACCTTCTCCATCCCTTATTCCATATGTCATGCTCAGGTCCCACACTATGTGGGGATGTTAGCATGACGTTCTGTGGTATGGGCCATCCCTTTGGCCAGTTCGGGTCAGCTGTCCTGGCTGTGCTCCCTCCAGGCTTCTGTGCAGCTCCTCACTGGCAGAGCATGGGAAACTAAAGCCCTTGACTTAGGGGAAGCACTACTTAGCAACAACTAAAACATCAGCATGTTATCAATGTTATTCTCATACTGAATCCATAACACAGCACTGTACCAGCTCCTGGGAAGAAAATTAACTGTATACCAGCCAAAACCAGGATAGTACCTATAGTGGGAGGTATGGAAATGCTGTTACCTGTGTTAGGGGGAAAGGCAAGGCATCCCTTCTGACTTTTATATTATATTGCTATGTCCCATAACACCACCACCTATTCTCCTTCATACCTCCAGGATTTAGCCCATCAGAGGAATTTTTAAAATGCAGCAGCCTTCAGGTCACAGTGTAACAAGCAAATTCTGTTTTGGCAGGAAAAGTGTTTTTAACACGTCCATTGGGAAAAACATTTATTTGATCATAGCAGGAACAGGTGGCTTTGTTAGCTACACAAGCTCATTCTACAATGTTTACAGGCTGCCGGCTTCTCATTTTATTGGCTGACAGTTCAGCTTCTAAGTATCTGATTTTGATAGCAGAAATTCAAATTCATCAGTTAAGTTTTATACTGAATAGTTAAATCAATCGTGACACTGAGAAAACTCTAAATATATTAAATATACCTTTCCAAGTGGAGGAATGCATAGACATGTATGTTATCCTCTCAAGCAGAGAACATTCTCTGTTGTGTTTTCTGATATTTTCCAAGCTTTGTCTGCAAAAAAAGCAGTGTCACTTTGCCACACTCTTCCACAGCTCTCCAAAGGTATCCATGTTGTTGTGAAATGACAACTCCACGAGACACAGCAATGTTGCTCTTTATTGGGGGTATCAACAAACCCACCGGCATTGCACAAGTGAAGAAAGACCACACAAGATACTAAACAAAAATAAACACATGGTCACGCTATGGGAAGTGAAATAAGGAGCACTGAAGGAATCAGCAAATCATTCCAATATTAATTCCTGATTGCCACTGGATTCCCAGGATTTCTTAGGCCAAGACACGCTGTGAGTATGTGACTTAGTTAGTTTGAGCTGACCAGACACCTGTTTTGGTTGACCTTCCAAAAAGACAGATGGGAAGCAGGGCTGTAGCTGGTACCAGCTGTCCTATACAGTGTCCTCAGAAGAAACACAGTCACAGGACCCAAGGAAAGTTCTAGCCGGCATACAACTAATCCTGCACTGAAAGAGTTGGATATAAAACCTCTCACAATTTTTAGTATGTATTGAAGTGACCATTTACTTACCTAGGTTCTTTCTGTGCTGACTAAAATAGCCATCTATCCCACAGTCTTATGTGAAACATGTACTCTTCAGAAGTAAAAAATACCCCTTGGTGTCCTATCATGAGAAGAGGAAATCAAAGAGTTTAGCATAAAGGAATACCTTAAAACACCTTCTTAATTCTGCATGCCAAAGCCAAGATAAGCCATGATAACAGAGCTGTGTTTCTTAAGAGTGGGGTGAGGTTCAGGAGACTGGAGTTTCACCTGACTTAGCCTCAGTCCCTAGACCAGTTACAAAGCTGGCCAGTAAATTACCAGCTGTGTTCTCAATTCTCTTCCCTAATTTATTGTCCCAATCCCATGACAATTCAACTTTTCAATCAGAAAAATGAGGTGCTCTGTCCCTGGAAGTGTTCACAGCCAGGTTAGATGGGGCTTTGAGCAACCTGGTCTAGTGGAAGACCATGGCAGGGAAGTTGGAAGCAGATGATCTTTAAGGTCCCTTTCAATTCAAACCATTCTACGACCTACAGGATGGACAAGTGGGTTTTTTTGACATTTAAACATAAGATACAGTGTAATAGGCATACCTAAATAACCAACAAGTGCTTAACAGTCAAAATCCTAAACATCTTCCCAAAGAAACACCCATTTCCTCCTGGGGGGCATAAAACCACATTCCCAGCTTCTCTGGGAAACTGAATGGAAAATACTTGTGAACTGACAGTGATCCTTTAGCTGCTTCCAGTGCTGCCAGAGAAGATCAGCTTCACTGGAAACAGCTCACTTGCTAAAAAGAAGTTTCTCTCACCTGCCCTTTGACTTCGCTAGGGATGTTTGAGGTTTCCCCTGACCCCACGAGGCTGTCTCCCGTGGCAGCAGTGCAAACATCAACACTGCCAACAGTCTCTGAAGCCTTCCACTGAGCAGGCACAGCAGGACTGGAACTGCAATGACTCAGGCATAGCCACAAATGCTCCAGAGACAAAGCGCCACGAGCAATACTCTGAAAAATGCACGTACACAGAAACTGGGGTGAGTATCACAGAGGGCTGGGGAGGAACATGGCACTGCCAGGCAAACAGGATTTGCTCCATCTGGCAATCAGACAAAATCAAAGCAAAGTAAAACCCATAAACTGAAATCTTAATGACAAATAAGTTCTGTTTTTCACTTGGTACTTCAACAAGCAATTGCAGAACCAGGATGAAGCAGATTTTTCTTAAGGTTAGGATATGTGAGGAAAATGGGGCATGAAGAAGAAGGGAAAAGAAGACCAAAAAAGCAACAAGCTGCCTTGTTGCTGACTGTATGCTCCCTCTCCCCAGTTATCTGATACATAAAGCTTGGCAATTGCTGTTAGTAGCAGCAGAGATACTTTTCTAATTCAATAACTGAACGGGAGCAGCAGTAGGACAGGGAAAAGAGAACAGCCCCACACTGTACAATCCTCTTATGCCCTGGACTCGCCGGACTCGCCTGGACTGCCTCCGGCCCTCCTTCCGCCCCCTCCCCATTCTTCATTTGCTTCCTTCCTTCCGTCCTTCCTCTCATGTTCCTCAGCTGCCATTTCAGAGCTGCCTTTCCCTGGCCACCCCCTCAGCCTCAGCTGCTTTCAGACACCCACTGCATCGCTCTGCATATGAAAATGAGCTGTCACATTTTCCAGCCTCTGAAGCAAGAGATTATTTTTGGGAGAGGTGGTTTTGACAGTTCTGCCCTGCAATTCAAAGGCAGAGCACAGGGCAGGGGTAGAAGAGGACAGAAGGTACAGCAGATGAACACACATGCAGGGCTTGTGGCTGTGCACTCAGAAGGGACCGGAGGTCTCTGGGGGGACACAAAGCTCCCGTGGACTGTGGGAGTCAAGGAACAGATACATTTCCGCACTTCTGAGGACTGCTCTTTCTGAGCCAAGGCCAGCTGCTACCAGTGCAGCTACAGGACATGCCACTGAGATGACAGTCGAGCCTGCTTGTGGAGGACAGGCACAGCAAAGCCCCTCTCCACCCTCTCACCAAGTCCTTCACCCCACCTGCATCCTGATCCCCCACACCACCAGGCAGGATCTTACAGAGCCCATATTCCCTGTCAAACCCAGAATCTGAAGATCTGGCCTAAAGAAGGAGAAGTGTAACAGGTTTTTGACCTACCAGTCCAGCCCCAGTCTTTCTGTGTATTTTGACTGCAGCTGGTCAGCACACAATGCAAAACCTGCAGGGCCTTGCACCGGAATGGCAGCAGCAGCAGACAAGCACTGACACGGTGGGAACAAAGCCCAAGGGTGAGAGGAGACTCTCACATAGGGAGAATGAGCATGAGGCTTCCTGAGTAACCAGACAAGCAGACTGAAGAGAGTCGTGGCTGCAGAGGGTTGCTCTGGAAATTAAAGTTGAAACAAGCTGGTTTAAAGAAGCAAAGGAAGAGGGCAGTTGGGGAGGCAGGGCTGGAAACATCAGTGGCTGGAGGTGTCAGCGGAGGAGGAATACATTAGGGAGGATCTAGAAGTGGTGGAGGCAGCAGGATCTGAGTGGCCGTAAGTGGTGCAGAGCAGGCTCCAGCAAGTGCAGGTTACTGGGAACGGCCACAGGGAGAGACTGTCATGGAGCAAAGGCAGTATGGACATCATGGGAAGGAAGGTGCATTAAGAGGTATTAAGAAGCACTGTGTGTGCCAGGGGCACATGAGACTGGCGGCTGGGACAGGCGAGCCGTGAGGACCCGTGGACAACCACTGCCAGCAGGGGTGCCAAGAGCAGCAAGGGTGATCCTGCAGCACCCACAGCAACAAAGAGCTGAGACGGCTGACTGGGAAGCCAAGAGGAGGATGGGCAAGGAGGTAAAGCAAGGACAGGGGAGAGAGAAGAGTGGGAAAAGAACAAAACAGAACAGGCCACCTGAAGCATGAGCTGCCATTGCACATCAGCCCTTTGTTATTTTCTCATAGTTACACCATAGCAGAGTTGAGAAGTACCTGTCAGTGTTGGATCATAACCTACTTCATGTCACATAAACTGAGAGAGATATGGCCAAAACTCAAGTCACCCTTATGACAAATCTAAAAGGCACGTGATCAAGCTTAAACATTGCTACGCTAATTTCACTTTTCCATTTTATATGAAAATAATAGTATTTCCTCCAAAGAGCACTTTACTTCTAGAAAATTACTGCATAATCACCTTAACTTCCTCAAACAGTCCAGCACACACCTTCAACACGTTGCCATAGCAAACAAACTAAAAATGGTGACAGCAGTTCATGTTACAGATCTTCTGTTCAGGTTGGAAACTGGATTTTTAACACTAAAGTTCTTACTGTATCAGTAAAATATTTGTATATATGCATTACATACAAGTAAGGGTGAAAAAAGCGACAATTTCCTGCTGAATGTTCAGGAGAAACTATTAGCTTTGTGAGTGAATTTATCATGTAGGCTGGTGCAACTTTTACAGATTTAGTTTTAGTGGCAGTAACATGCTTCAAATGAGATTTCAGAACATTTTAAATAAAACCAGTTACAATCACAAAAACCGTGACAGAACTTGCCATAAACAGAAAACACAGAATTTCACTAAGAACAATTGAGTATTTGTTCCACAACCTTTATTTCAGCCAGGGCAGATGCAGACAGATGCACTTGTGAGCCAGGAGTTCTTTCCCCAGCTGCACCTTGTGTGACAGTAGCACCTTTTGGCAAAGGACAGCATGTTCTGGGAGCCAAGCAACCATTTTATCAACATTTTTTCCCCGTTGATTTCAGTGTGAAACACACAGTAAACACACTTTCTCTTGATAAGACACCCAGACACGTAGGATCCAATGGAGTAATTTGTAAACAACTGTTTGCTACTAATAATGAAAGGAGTTTGGATCATCCTGAAGTGAATTCTCTTTCGGGAATTCCCTCTAGATAAGGCAGTCAAGCCAATCCATTTCCCTGCAGGCACTGGAGGGATCTTATAAAATCTGTCAGAAAGTCAGGCAGATACCCAGGCTGCATAACAGAAACAGAAGATGGGAGATGCAGGTTTCCCTCTGCCAAGATGCATATTTTCCTAGAGGTGACAATTGTGGCAGCTGTAGGAGCAAGGAGAAAGGGATCCCACCACTGGCAGCCTGGTGCAAGGGAGCATAGTAGGAGAGCACATCCCATCAGAGGTGTCTGGGGTACCATTGTGAAGCCAAATAACAGAGATTCCATCTGTACAATGTATCAGTTGAAATACTGGAATTAAAGCAATTTTTTAAAAAAGTGTCTTCCTGGGAATAAAATTACCACTCTTTTGTAAATACATGTCTTTGAACTGATTAAATATTACTTTAAATTACACACATCTATGATCATGTTTTTATATCCTTAGCAATATTTATATCCTTATTCTATCTTCAGGCTGAAGAAACTGCTCATTTCTTGCAGGTTTTTTTTCTTCCTCTTTCAAGCATAACTAAACTCTCTGGGACAAGTGTTTCTTGTTTCCTTGCTTTCAGGCAAGTTACAGGAACACATCACCTGCTGCCAGACCCCTTCTGCCAGCTGGGATTGGCTGGCATGGGAAGAATTAAGCAGAATGAAAGAATAGGGCCATGACACCATTGAAAAGGGGAAGAACAGGAAGAATGACAGAAACACAGAATAATCAGGTTGGAAAAGGCATCTGAGACCTTTGATTGAACACCACCATGCCAACTAGACCATGGCACTAAGTGCCACCTCCAGTATTTCCTTAAACACCCCCAGGGATGATGACTCCACCACCTCCCTGGGCAGCCCATTTCAGTGCTTATCACCCTTTCTGTGAAGAAATTCCTCCTAATGTCCAACCTAAACTGCCCCTGAGGCAGCTTTAGACTGTCTTCTCATCCTGTTGCTTGTTGTCTGGGAAAAGAGCTCAACCCCCACCTGGCCACAACTCTTGGGTCGTTACAGAGAGCCATAAGGTCACTCCTGAGCCTCCTTTTCTCCAGGCCAAACAACCCTCAGCTGCTCCTTGTAAGACTGGTGCTCCAGACCCTGCATCGGCTCAGCTGTCCTTCTCTGGACATGCTCCAGCACCTCAATGTCCTTCCTGAACTGAGGGGCCTTGAACTGGACACAGCACTCAAGGTGTGGCCCCACCAGTGCTGAGCACATGGGGAGGGTCACTGTCCTGGTCCTGCTGGCCACACTGTTGATACAGGCCAGGATGCCACTGGCCTTCTTGGCCACCTGGGCACACACTGGCTGGTGTTCAGTGGCCATTGACCAGCACCCCCAGGTTCTTCCGGGCAGCTTTCCAGACACTCTTTCCACAGCAGGTAGTGCTGCATGGGGTTATTGTGGACAAAGTGTAGGACCCAGTACTTTTCCTTATTCTGGCTTTGGGTCATTGATTCAGCTTGTCCAGATCCCTCTGCAGAGACTTCCTACCCCACAGCAGACTGACACTCGCACCCAACTTGGTGCTGTCCACAAATTTACTGCATCCCCTCATCCAGATCATCAGTAAAGATATTAAACAGGACTGGGTCCAACACTGATCCCTGGGGGACACCGTTGGTGACTGGATGCCAGCTGGATGTAGCACCATTCACCACCACTCTCTGGGCCTGGCCATCCAGCCAGTTCTCAACCCAGTGAAGAGTTTGCCTCTCCAAGCCGTGGGCTGCCAGCTTTTTCAGGAGTATGCTATGGTAGACAGAGTCAAAAGCTTTGCTGAAGTCCAGGTAGACTACATCCACAACCTTCCCCTCATCTACTAGGCAGATCACCTGGTCATAAAATGAGATCAGGTTGGTCAGGCAGGGCCTGGCTTTCCTAAACCATGCTGGCTGGGACTGATCCCTTGGTTGTCTTGTATGTGTCATGTGATTGCATTCAAGATGATCTGCTCCATAACCTTGCCAGGCACCGAGGTGAGGCTGACAGACCTCTAGTTCTCTGGATCCACCTTCTGGCCCTTCTTGCAGATGGGTGTCACACTGGCCAGCTTCCAGTGTGGAAGCTAACCTGCTAACCTCCTTGGTTAGCCAGGACTGATGATAAATGATGAAGAGAGGCTTGGTGAGCTCTTCCGCCAGCTCCCTCATCACCCTAGGATGAGTCCAATCCAGTCCCATAGACTTGTGACCATCTAAGTGGCACAGCAGGTCACGAACTGCTTCTTCCTGGATTACAGGGGGTCCATTCTGCTCCCCATCCCTGTCTACCATCTTAGAAGGCCCATTGTCCTGAGAATAACTGGTCTTACTGTTGAAGACCGAGGCAAAGAAGGTGTTAAAAAAAAAAGAAAAAAGGAAAATGCTCTGATCAAACGTCGCTGGACCGCTTAGGAGGAGAAGGAAGAGGGGAGATCTCTTAAATGGGGCTGAATAAGCAGGAGGAAAGAAACTGAACTATAACGAAGCATCAATAGCATTTCTAGAGCCCAGCACCAGTCACAGCTGCAGACTGGCTTGGATCCGGGTTCTCAGGTCCTGACACACACAGCCGCTCTTTCTGCTTTCATTACAACTTTCTGACGGGAAAAAGAAGTCGCCTTAACCCCTGCATCGAGCAGAACGGATCACACGGCTCTCGCCCTTGCGGCGCGCCGCAGCCTGAGGGGCAACGCGATTAGCAGTGACCCAGCTAAGCCGCAGCTGTTCCCGAGCAGCAGCCGGGGAGCGGGCGAGGGAGCCGCGGGCAGAGACGGCAGAGCCCCGCGGGGCAGACCTGCCTGGGGTCTTCCTCAGACTGCGCTCTCCCTCGGATCTCCCGCCAACAGTGCCCTGGGCTGACACGGACAGCGCCGGGAGCCCCGCTGCAGACTGGGGTGGTCCCGACGCGTGGCAGCGACTTTCCCCACCCCGAGGGTGCTGCCAGGACAAGGCAGCGGGTCCCCGGGCGCGCCGAGCCACGGGGATGGGCCAGAAAGGTCCGAGGAGGTCGGAACGACCGCGCCGCTCTCTGCCTCTCCCCCCGCCCGCGGCCCCGCTTCACCTCAGCCCGGCGGGGAACGGGGGCCGCGCCGGGGAGGCTGCTCCCTCCCCCGCCGCCCTGTGACCAGAAAGGTCCGAGGAGGTCGGAACGACCGCGCCGCTCTCTGCCTCTCCCCCCGCCCGCGGCCCCGCTTCACCTCAGCCCGGCGGGGAACGGGGGCCGCGCCGGGGAGGCTGCTCCCTCCCCCGCCGCCCTGTGACCTCATGCGGGAGGAAGCGCCGAGCCGCCCCCG
>VZTD01000437.1:534747-585441 GCA_013397725.1 Rhagologus leucostigma | reverse complement strand
GGCGGTGCGCGCGGGGGCGGCCGGCGGGGTGCGCTGAGGTGAGGGTGGCGCGCGCCCAACACTCGGGGGCGGGGCCCGGGCCTGAGCCTCGCCCCCGCCCCGCCCCCAGCCCTGCGTGAGGGCCGGGCAGGGAATACACAGAGATAGAGGTGGCGGGATACGTATGTGTGGATAATATGTATGTATATCGCGGTTCCCGTGCACGTACGTGTGTGTGAGAGAGACCCTTTGAGTATTTTCTAGAACATTTTTTGTTGCTAATTCCTTTCGAAGAAAATGTGAATCAGTCCCAATGCGGTCCTTTCTCATGTGCCAAAATAAGCACAGTGCTGAGGGCTGTGTGTATCCAAAGCAAAAATAGAAGGAGAGTGGGATGGTGGAGGAAGTTCTGATTTACTTTTTTCGCGGGGCGTGAAGATTTTTCTTAAGCTCTCAGACGCAGCTCTTGCAATGTGGAATAACTTTAACGTACTTAAGATCCAGAGTAGTTCTTTCGTCTCAAGAAAGTATATATTTTTCATCTGATGGCCAGATTTCCTCACTAACAACTTCATAAAAATATTACATAAATAAGAAAGAAGGCAAGAAAATACAGGTATATCAAGTGAATTTATCTTGCACAGGTGCCCTGTTTTTAGCAATGCCTTCTTACAAGCAACTGCAAAATACTCAACTTAGCATCGGGTTTAAAGTTTCCTTTTTTTCTCTAACCAAAACAGGAGTAAGAAATGGAGATGATGGCTGAAAAACAGAGAGATACGAGGTATTGCTGGAACAATACGCCTGAAAAAAGCGATTATGAGGCTGTAGAAGCCCTTATTTCTATGAGTTGCAACTGGAAATCAGACTTCAAGAAGCATGCAGAAATGAGACCTATAACTCCTGCATCTGACATGTCAGAAGAAAGTGATGAGGCTTTGCTTCCTGGAGCAGCGGACTTTAATGCGATACCAGCATTTGTAAGTTTTCCAATTTGCATGTGTGTGTGCCTGTTTTTAACATTTAGTGTGGTGGTGTGCTGTTACCATCCCCTCCTTACTGTGTCTCTCTCCCCTGCACAGTGCCTGACACCCCCCTACAGCCCTTCTGACTTCGAGATGTCGCAGGTGATCCATCCGCTCGGCAAGGCGTTGTCCGAGGCTGCCAAGCCTCCTCTGCCCGCACCTCGGAGAGAGGCAGAGAGGTCTCCAGCAGCCAGGCCCCTGAAAGCTCGAGTGACGAGTGTTATCCGACACACGGCTGATGCCCAGCTCTGTGATCACAAAACCTGCCCGATGAGAACAGCCAGTGTGCTCAAATACCAGGACAGTGCCTCGAGGGAAGCAAACAGGAAACAGAACGCCAAAGCAGAGCGCTCCGTGTGCTCTGCCGTGGCACCGAGTGGAGCCGGTGCTGAGACCAGCGAACTGTCGGTGGCAGAAGGAAGAACTGCAGAACCAGCTGTTGGGCCCGTGCCCTTGACACAGCCCTCGGTGAGCGGGGAGGAGTCTGTCCCTGAACCAGCACAGCAGCCAGCAGTGGCAGCACCGCTGTCCCCTGCCCAAGGCAGCGGAGCCCCCCCTGTGCCAGTGATTTGCCAGATGGTCCCACTGCCTGCGAACAACAATGTTGTGACCGCCGTGGTGCCCAACACCTTGCCAAGCCAGCAGCCGGCTCTGTGTCAGCCCATGGTCTTCATGGGCGCCCAGGTTCCCAAAGGTGCTGTCATGTTTGTTGTGCCCCAGCCAGTTGTGCAGGGCACAAAGGCTCCCATTGTTAGTCCAAATGGCACGAGACTCTCTCCCATTGCCCCCGCTCCTGGCTTTGTACCTTCTGCAGCAAAAACCACTCCTCAGGCTGATTCTTCAAGAATAAGAAGTCACATTTGTGGCTACCCAGGATGTGGGAAAACGTACTTCAAGAGCTCCCATTTGAAGGCGCATGTCAGAACACACACAGGTTGGTCACTGCTGCTGCATGTTAAAAATTAATGTAGAAGATTATGGTTATATATACAGCTTGTTATAGTTGTAGTGATTATCGGATCTGTTCATGGAACAGATTGTGGGCCAGCAATGAAAGACTTTTTTTTGCCAGCATGCATTCTAATGCTGCCTAATCTGTGACGGGAAGTCTCCCCGAGGGGAAGTTGACTCAGCAGTTTGTTTGTGCTGGACCCGCTTCATGTCAGAAGGTGTTTAGTAATGCATCTGTGGAACCAAGGCCTTGCCCAACGTGGAGCATGCTTTCCAGAGTTAAAGATTCCTTATTAGGCTTGTCCTCAGGAATGCCTTTGTCTGAAGTGGGTAAAACTCTGAGATTCCTTTATGAGAGAATGTGAGAATCCACTCCAAACTATTCCTACCTTGGTTATTCTACAGTAACTTCTCCGGCCTCAGCCCTTAACTGCAGTAGCAGAAAGAGTCCCATGTATTTTCACACAGGCTCACAGTGCACTACTAGAGCTCCATTGCATAAAATACCACTGCAGGCTGTGCTTCAGAGCGGAGTTTTGGGCGTGCTGAGTCATCATTATCCGCAGTTTACACGGAGCTGAGGGTTAAAATCAGCTGTTTTGAGATGTGAAGAGCATTTCAAACAATTGGTTCTAGAGAATTTTTAATCTCTGTTTTAACCCTTTTTAACCCTTTAACCCTTTTTAACCCTTTAACCCTTACCCATACTACTTAGCCTTGGGAATAGTGGGTCTGCATGTTTAAATATTAGTATATGAACAATTTTCCACATTTTATGTGTATAATGCTTATGTAGATTTTTGACTCAGCTGCCATAATAGAAATTTTCCTGCCAGTTAAGTCAAATCCTGCCAGTTAAAGCAGTGGTATTTATTGCTCAGTTAGTACTCACTGGGTTTTTTCCCTTTGTAATTTCTTCCCTTTTAGGAGAAAAGCCATTTAGTTGCAGTTGGAAGGGCTGTGAGAGGAGGTTTGCACGGTCTGATGAACTGTCTCGCCACCGCAGAACGCACACCGGGGAGAAGAAGTTTGCCTGCCCGATGTGCGAGCGGCGGTTCATGCGGAGCGACCACCTCACGAAGCATGCGCGTCGCCACTTGTCGGCGAAGAAGTTACCGAACTGGCAAATGGAAGTGAGCAAGCTCAATGATGTTGCCGTGCCACCAACGTCTGCGACCGCCCAGTGAAAGGACTTGCTCTGAAGATGGTGGAATTAACTGTTGTTGCTGGGATAGGCCGGCTGAAAAAAGGCTTTTTCTCCCGGTCTGCGGTTCTCCCGCACTGGCTGCTGACAGCAGTGCAGAGAGGCAAAGGCAGCCTGCACTCGGTCGCAGAAGATGTTGCTGGGAGAACCAGTGGCTGACTGGAATAGCGGGTGTCTTTTGCACTGGTAAGGAGAGAAAGAAAGGGAAGGCTCTAGAGCAGAGCAGCCACATTGTGCCAGTTTTGAATTTTGCAAATCACTTGTGTATGCTCTAGATCCAGTCCCATGCGAGTGTTCCTGAGGGTTTGCTGCTCATGCCTGAGACCAACTCCAATTTTAGCTGTCAGTTGTCAGTCTTCAGTAGGTGCAGACAAGGACAGCGGCAATGTAGATGCACAGGCTTGAAAGCCCAGAACCTACCTGCGTAAGATAATCTAAATCGATTTTCCTGCTTCTGCCACCTTTTCTTGGTAGGAGTCTTTTCCTCCTAACCGTTCTCCGGCCTCCTCATAATCAATGATTTGGTGCCAGACGCCTGGAGATTTTAGGTGTCTCCTCCTGCATGGGGCGGTTAACACACTCAGCTTTACACTGCTGTGTCCAGAGGGGCTTGGGATGGGCATGCAGGGGACACCACATGGGCAGTCGAAGGGCAGGAACGTTTCCGAATCCTTATTAGCTTTGTAATGTTTTCCCAGCTGCTTTGGCAAGCTTTGTGATTGTTACAGCTGGTTATACCTGGGCATCGCATGACGCTTCTGCTTTTGTGTTGCTTATGGCTTCCTTTCCACCTTCTCACTGCGCTTGTCATGAGCGGATACAGGGCACCTTGAAGACAAACCTGGTAACTGCAAACTACTCGAGTTGATTAAAGAAGAAAACCAAGAATCTTAGGCTTCTTGATTGTGTTATTCTTTGAAAGGTGGTTTATGCTAAAATTGAAATGGATATATTATGTAATGTATTAAATTAGAAAGTTGTGATTCGAAAAGGAAAACAAGGCAGCAAAGACACCAGCCTAGAATTTAAACTAGCTTTTGTGACAATGCATCAATTTTCACTATTTGTATTTTATCATATTATGTTGAGGACACATATCAGAAAGTGGATGGTTTGAACATAGTGTATTAGATCTGCTTTTTGTGACTACTTTAAAGATTTGCACATTTCTTATGTTGTACTTTATACTTTGTTTACAATAAACCAATTTTCTTTAATATAGACTGCTTTCTTTTTTCGAATTCATAGCGGAACTTATCCCTTTGCAAGGGATAATATAATAAAATAAAATTGTCCTGATCAATGGAATGCTATCTCTTAATTTTTTGTATTTTTTAAGCACTATAAAGCCCACAGGAGTGGAATTTCAAGTCTGCACTTAGTACTCTGCGTCTCTGTTTGGTTTGGTTTTGGGTTTTTTGTCCCAGCTCGTCATCCCCCTGCTTTTCTTAAGCACCCAAAACTAAACATGCCTATGTGGGCCATTGTAACAGTGATGAAAAGTGTTTCCTTTTTGTTGGTGATTGCACTGCCTTCCCCAGGAAGGAACCCGGTTGTGTTCCTGATGGCCTGGCTGTCGGTGGCTGCCACCCCCACCGTGTGCGATCCAGGTCCCGCGTGGCCCTCCCCAGGGCGAGTGGGCATGTGGTGCTGGCACTGAGATGGGCTGCAGGTGGGCTCCAGGCTCGGGGTTTGCATGCCCCATTAAAGCTGTCCCTGCACGAGTGCTCTGTCAGGAGGAGAGCAGGGAATTGGGGTTCTCCCATCTCGGGGCAGAGGCCGGGCAGCATGGCTTCTGTGCCTGCTGCCCCACGTGCCAGCGGTGCCCATTGGCGCTGCTCGTGTGGGCTCTTCTGCCTCCCACTCTGACTCCCCTGCCTGCAGCGATCCCCAGATTTCACAATCGCACGGATGCTGACTCACTGCCCTTCCCTGCTGTGGGTTTGGGGCAGAGGCACTCCTTACCTTATCGTGTGTGACACAGGGCCCTGTGTAGGGAACACCTGAGTCATTGCCCTTGCTCCAAGTAGGATATGCCATCATAGCCCAATGCAAAAGAGAGGCTTCTTCCCCAGGGATGTGAGTCCCATTCCACCATCTTGCTTCAAGGTATTGCTCATTTCATGGCCATGAGATAAAATATTGTAACAGCTCTGGGTCTGAGACCTTTCCACATCTGCAAGTAGCCATTGGACTAGGAACCAGGTCCCCTCACCAGCTCTTCCTGGCACGCTGCTCTTTGAACCCCATTTTGTGCTGCAGCCCTACAGAAGAAGGGCATAAAGAAAGTGCCACCTCCCTATCAGTGTCTTGCCCATGCGATGGCCCTGCCCTTCTCCTCAACAGTGCATGCAGTGGGCTTTGAAGCCCCTCTATCTCTGAACTTAAATCTGACTTTCCGGGTGAGCACTCTCATGCTGTCATGCAATAACAAAGGAAGAAAGTAGGTTTCCATGCCGTGGCCATCTCCACTGCCAGTGTTTTCTGAAGAAAAAGCAGCTGCTGGTCCTTTTCGTGTAGCAACCCACTCTGGAGGTATGCGCGGCCTGTGCCCTGGGACCACCCGCTGGCTGCACTGCTGGGAGGCTGCTGAGGGAAGCCTGTTTCTGGCATGCTGTGAGCTAAATAAAATACAGCTTCTCCCTCTAAATACAGAATTTAACAGCAAGAAGTGCACTTCTGGCTGGTTCCAGCTGAAGACAGAGTCATAGTTGTGAATCTACCTCATGCCATTTTTAAAGCTTAACCGTGAAAGCCATCTGGAAATAACATCAGCTATTTTGGAGTTTAATTCAAGGCTAACCTGAAAAATGTAGTTGAAAGGGCATTATTAGACACCTTTTCAATGCTGACTTTATCGTGAAATCAAATTTGGCTGCATAGTAGGAAGCTTAATTTTTATGAATTTTCTACAGATTGCTGTAAATAATTCGAACTTCCTTATTCCTGTATGTAAAACAAAGGCACACCTCATATTTTTTCCTCCTGTTTGGGCTCAGTGATGAAGCCAAACAGAAATGCAAACCACTCTCAGCAACCCCCACCATTAGTACTTGGATGCCAACACTGGCTGGCACTGGCTGTGGCAGGGCTTGCCAGGGTGGCCACTGCTGTCATTTGCTGTGCAGACACCTGGCTCTGGGGAGTTGATCCAAAGGGGTCCAAGAGATAGCATATATTCTTGGAAGAAGATTTTGGAAGTATCTCTAAACCCTGCAGCTTGCTGCTTAGCGCTGCACTCTGAAGTGATGCACAGACATAAAAGTTGATGCTGCAGTGCTGACATCGATTATAGGAGCTGAAGTGAGAACCCATTCCCTGTCTCGGCTTGCAGTAGGGAAGAGCAGTGGGGGTGTCACAACAAATTGTCCTGGGAAAGGAGGGAGCTAGCCTCTGTGTCCAACAACCCTGTGCTTGGTGTGCCTCCCTTGGCACTGGGGGAGAGCAGGAGAGGGAGGCTGAGGGTGCCTGCCTGTCCTGGGTGTAGCACAGGTGGCTCATTCTGGCCCCAGGACTGGCATGAGCAGGATGGGTTAAGGGGCTCGAGGTCTGGTTATTCCACCCAAACAGATCAGCAGTAGGGAACTGCAGTGCCAGGGCACCCTGCATATGTCCTGAGCACTCTGCCACCGTTCAGGGATTTTAATCTCCAGAGAGGATGGAGCGAAGACTGGAAAAAACAAGCATTTTTCCTTGTGGTTTGGAAAATAATGATTTCCATTACAGCAGGAGTATTTGTGGGAGGCTTAGATGCTCTATGAGTGAACTAATATGTACTTTAAAAGAAGAAGGGTCCTGAGCTGGGTCAGCTTGTCTGGAGCCACAGATGCAGCTGAGACAAGAACCAGGACAGCCTGTCTACCCATCCTGCCTGGTGAGCGTGGCTTTCTGAGGTTTTTCCTCCTGAGCTTTACCATTCAGCAGTGCTATTTCAAGGCACCCTTAACCAACCAGTCCTTTCATCCTGGCGCAGGGTGTCTGCAGCCTCTGTGCCAGGGTGGGTGCCACAGTGCAGATGTGGCCCGTGCCCAAAGCGCTGAGAGGGAGGACTTCATTGTCAGCTGGCCTGAGACTTGCACACCACACGCAGCGACATCAGGTATTCCCTCGGCAGTTCCCCACTTTTACTGTAAGTGGATGATTCATTTGTCTGCTTTGGCAACAAACTTGGATAACCAAGGAAACAATCTGTCAGAAAAGCTGGAGCACAAAATCAGGTCAAGAGAAATGATGAATGAATATGTGCATTATGGGCTCAAGCTTCTAGTTCTGCATCACAGATTTTCTGCAGAAAACTTTGCTTCTCCTGGAACATGTGGTCAGGAAGGGTAATATGCAACTGGAACAAATGGGTTTGGGTCTTACAATGTAATTTAACATCACACAGAGCTTCCACGTCTAGGAATATGGGGTTCTGGAATGCTTTCTGTTGTGACCAAAAGAAAATGTGATACTTTGGCAGTGATAAAACAAGAGCAAAACACATCTTTAGCTGTCTCGTTATATTCATGAGAAGACAGAAGATAAACTTGCTAACTCACTTCCTGTGCTGTGATATAAATCAGGTAATCATCATATAAAATGCATTAAATAATTCAGAAGCTTTTTTAGGATAACACAGTTTTGATGAAACTTCATGCTTGATTGTGTAGTCTACTCTGAAAGTCAAAGCAGTTGTCAGGGGAAAAAAAATTCTGCTGTTACCACGACTTCGTTTCAACTACTCGGAAGGTTTTGGTAGATGTCAAGGAACTTGCATGGCAACAACTTCTCAAAAAAACGGATACAGCCGTGGTGGGGACTGGCCATGTGCTAATAGCTGCGGAGAGGCACAAGCACACCCTGCCTCGGCTAAAGATCCCCCAGAGCCTCAGCAAAACTTAAGTGGCTTTGAATAACTAGGACATGTAGAGTCTCCTCTCTGCCCAGCTCGTCTCGACTGCTTCCAACACATGCAACAGGATCTGACATTTGTCAAGTCTACCTTTTTTTTTAAAAAAACCAAAACCTTTCGCAAACTTCTCTTTATTGCCATCTGGGCTGAATTCCATACAGTTGTCATTGTTTAATGGTTAAGGCTGGGATCTTCTCAGGGATAGCCAGGAAACTGGCATAGGGTACTTACTGTGAACAACAACCTCAGGCAGTTTAAACCCTTCTGCTTGGGAAACAGAGCCTTAAATGTTTAATTGCCTGGCAGTCACTCGGAAGGAGCAACCCTCACCTCCCCTAAATGAAAAGAGAGTATCGCATGCAACCTGAGTGGAATCAGAGAAAATACAGGATATAGAGAATACCTTAATGGCCTAAAATGCAGGGTTATCAAAATGTTAATGAAACTCTCATCCAGCAAACACTAAAGCAAATCCCCTGACCACCCGTCAGCTGTGATGTAACATTGCCAGTCGCTGCACACCAGAAGAGCAGCTGCTAATAAAAAGGCTTTTAGGAGCCACAGCGTAACAAGAGGACAGAGCAGCCATCTTCAAACAAGCTATGCTATCAGTTTAATGAAGACAGAGCTCTTGATCAGCTGTAATCAGTATTCCTCAGGTAATCCTAAGGCAGTAGGGACTGCAAATGCAGGGGTGAGGGCTAGGAAAACCAAAGGGATTCCCCTATTCACAGCTGAGTGTGTTGTGCTGCTGCTCGTGTCTGGTTGCTATGCAGGTTTAGGGAGCAGTTGCCTTTAATGCTCTTGATTGAGCATAAGTGGTTTTATTTCCTTTTCTTCTCTCCACCATTATCTGCCCTCACAGTGCCACGCAGGTGCTCTGAGAGGCCAGACTTTCTGCCTTCCTGGAGATGAGAGCACCTGTTCCTACCTGCAAGTGGCTGCACACTGTCCTAAGGAGGGGGGCTCCCCCTACCCTCGGCCTGTGGGGCACCTTATCAGGAACTCCCACCACAGGGAATTAGGCCACATGTTCCCCACTGGCACCACATCCCTTCCACCTGCAGGTTACAGTCACCCTGTCACCCCACCTCCAGGCAGCACTCTGCTCCCGGTTCTTCACTGGCTTCTGCAGCCCAGAGCAGAGCTTGGGGAATGAGAAGCCAGAAGCAGCCCTGTTGCATAGCAGCCTTCGCTGGGGGCACCGGAGCAGCTTGAACCTTACATTGACGCTGCTGGCTGCATCTGTCCCTGGCCCTAACTCACGGGCTCACCTTCCCTTCCAGCACTGGCACTCACCAAACCCCCAGCTCAGCTTGGCAGCAGTCATAAACTGGGGGTGCGTCTTCTGCTGAAGCTTAGGAGATGTTCGTGTCTTTGGGTCTTCACCTCCTCACCTGGCTGCAGCTGAGGTGACCCGGGAGCTTCCCACGCAGCCAGCAAAGCTGGTGGCTGCCCCCATCTCCTTTTGCTAGGAAACCATGCTGGAAAAAGAGTCATGCATTTTTTGAAATGAAGGGGAAACTGCGGCATCCCTGTGAAATTTTCAATGCAGTACACAAGTCAAAAATACCAGTCATTGAACTAAGAAAGAAAGAAATTGTTACTGTCTGGAAGTACCCAGAGGGAAGCAGGGCGGGCAGAAAGGAGGAGCACTTACAGACTGGCTGGCCTAGATAGCACTGCTCTGTCTCACACTGATTCATCTCGACATGAACCTCCCAGCCATGGGACAGCAGGAATTATTTCAGGTCTTTCCGTATGAAGTGGTCAGTTGCTAATCTGCAGCTGGGGGAATCTTTTTATTAATTTTTTTTCCCATTTATGTAAGGGACTTTTCAATGCCCTATTTAAAGTGAAGCAACAAGAATGATGAGTCGATGATGAGTCACCAGGCCAGGAAAAAAGCTGTAGGAAGGCCGGACTATTTATAAAATGTAAAAGAAAGAAAGGAAATATATTCTAGATGCAGTTAGATCTGGACGGTGACTCCAGCTTCTCTTGCGCGACAGCACATTCCCAGGCGCCAGACAGCAAACCTTCCGGGAGGGAGGGGAAGCGCTGGCGGGGCGCACACGGATTTTCAGAGGATCCATTGGCGCTGCAGGCAGCGAGCGCTCCGCAGAGCTGCCGCCTGTCGCCTGTGGCGGGAGAGCTCCGCTGGCTCCTCCGAGGGCACGGCCGGGCAGCCAGGCCGCCCCTCATCCATCGCCTTGGCACCGGCCCCCGGTGCCGGGAGGGGAGGTCGGACAGCCCGCAGCACGGCCCGGTACCCCCGTGTGAGGCACCGCCGCGCTCCGCTGCAGCGGTGGCTGGGGAGGCTGCAGGGGATTCCGCCTATTCCTCTTCCTCCTCCTCCTCCTCTTCCTCCTCCTCCCCCTCTGCCGGGAGGCACCGGGCCCTGAGCCGGAAACCTCTCTGTAGTTCAGCCCCTACATCTCGGCTCATCACCTCACACCACCGCACCAAAAGGAGGATGCGGAGGTGTCACGGGAAGAAAAAAACAAACAAAAGAGCTCTTTGGCAATAACTGTGCAGTGTTGGCATGGCTGGCAAGGGCATTACTGAGTGTGCAGACCGGCCTAGATGATCCCGCAGGCTGGAGATACCACTGCCTGACGCGGGGCTGGGGCAGCGGAAAGCAACGAGAGCTTCTCCTCCGCCAAGCGCTGCCCGAGCTGTCGCCAAAGGCACATGCAAGCAAAGTGGCACGGCCTCCTCATACAGCAGATATTCACACATTCCCCGGCGTTTTGACACTTAAATTCTGGATAATTGTATCTGCTCTGGAATACAGTTGGGCAGGGTCGGAGGGAAGGACCCATTGCCAGGAGACAAAGAGCATCGAGAGTTTGAAAATCTCATTTACAGAACAAGATCAGTACCTGTGGAAAGGGGTTAGACTGCAAGGATACCTCATGCTTTGGGTGCAGAGGGGTCCTCAGCACATGTCAGTCAGGTGGCTGACACAGCTTTGTCCTCACATCCCTGCCCTATGCTCACATCATCCCTATTTCTGGCACTGTGTCAAAATCCGAAAGCCTGTCACAAAACCATGTCATGGCACGGTCAAACAGGTGCTTAAACAGGACAGGGGGACTAGAAGGTGATGAGCTTTCTTTATCGCTTTAGACATGGATTATGTGCTGGTGGCTTGATCCAGTATTCACAGTTCTGGTCCAAGACATGGCTTGGTGCTGGTGTTCAGCACATGTCCCAGTTAGTGGGACACCTGCACGCCTAATGAGATTAACATCTTTAGGAGTTTATTTAGGCTCTAGTTTCATAAAGCACTGGATCTGGGGAAGAAGGAGGACAGATCTTGAGTGTTTAGGTGACAATGTCTCTTGACTGAGTGTACACAAGGTGAAAAAATGGTCAGTACTACTTGCACACCACTTCAGGCTTTGAATGGGCAGCAGCAGTCCAGTGAGTGAGTAGTGGCAGCTGCATGGCAGCTCCTCACCTAGTGCGTCTTTAAAGAAACCACCCACATCAGTATGTTTCTAAGGGGAAATCAAAGCCTTTACTGGAAGAAAGTTTTGTTTGCTATAGTTAAGAAAGTTGGCTGCCTTTGTTAGCCACAGCCTTTAAGGAAAAAAAAAAAGAGGAACACAATTTGATGTACTTAAAGTATTTTTGGTGTTAGTAGGTAACAAGAAAAGGCAAAGAAATGTGTTCCTGTGAGGCTATTTCAGTGGCTTCTACCACCACCATCAATAGAAGCTTTGCCACAAAGGATCAACAGACCTAATTTTTCAGTGCTGCTGCTGGGGAGGAGGAGCATGACACAGTGCTTGCTGTCTTGGGTTCATCATATCATATCCAAAAAATACAGACCCTGCCTGCTGAAAGAACTTCAGCCCATGCTGAAGGCCATTTCAACACTAAAGCAAACTTTTAATTGACCTGAAAGGTGTTGTTTTCCTAAATCGTTTAAATAAAAATTATTTTTTATTACTTACTCCTGCAGTAAGGAACTGATCTGCTTTATTTCTGTGTGTTGCTAAGGCTATCGGTTGGCTAAAATAGGCTGTAAATAAACCATTTCTTTTGCTTGCATAGTTGCAGCATGCAGTCTGTGTTGGCTCTGAGCTCTCGGGAAGGCACTGCCTTACTCCACAGAGGCTCAGCAGGACTTGCAGGGTCTGGCAGCTTCAAAGCAGGTTTCAGAAGTTACAATATCTGCTGCTTCAGTTCAGTGCCAGGCAGGACAACCTGCGGTGGTTGTGTCTGCAGGCTGGAGACACCTCTCAGTGTCAGTATTTGGATGGCTGTATCTGGTTCTGGGTGTCTTTCTCCTGGCCTCTCACCTTCCTGTCTGGAGCTCGGAGCCTTTGGTCTATAGTTACTCTGTGAAAACTTTGGTTCTTGTCTCATTGGCACCTCCGCTGGACGTGGTTGGCAGAGGTGATTGATTGCCTGTGCCGTGTTGGAGGGGAGTCAGGAGGGCCAAGCATCACTCGGGCTCAAGGGCAAAGGGTGGTTTTTTGCTTTCCTTTTTTCCTCTGCTGGGTGTGGATTGACTGGGGAAAGGGAGCTGCACTTTTCCCTCCGCATTCTGAGCCTCTGCACTAGTACAGATGGTATTGGTACCTCGGAAGTGGGGCCTGGGGAGGAGGAGAAAACCAGGCGGGAAGAGCGGAGGTTTGAGGCCACCCCCACACACACCTACACCAGGAACCACAGCCGAGGCCTCGCCACTGCTGAGAGTAATTAATGCCCGTGAACGGGAACACTTTGCAACCCTGAGCACTGATTGCAGTGTAATTTCAGGGCTGGGTTTGACATCACAAGACTCTCTCTAAGTGTCACCGAAGTCAAATAAATTGTTGCTGTTAATTAACCCTTTTGCCTTTTGGCCCGTTTTTTCCCTAATACTTTTTGTTTACCCACTGATGTTCTCCTTTCTGTTTTCTTTGCTGCTGCCCACTTTTTTCTCTCTTTAACGTGTATTGAGCAAATTTAATTTCCTATCCTCTCCACAGTTGCTTTGCCACCGTTGTAATTTGTCTCCAGCTTTGTGGGTACACAAGTGGAAGTGGGAAGCTTTGATATGCTGGGTTGGATTTTAAAGTTCTGACAAACACTGATATTTCCCATGGCAACAACCTCCAAACGATACTCAGCACAAACCTTGCTCTTGCAGAAACAAATGCAGTTCTGCAGTGTCAACTGCTTTCTGTTTAATTGCAGATGAGATATGAAATGGGGTTCTGGGGCTCGGGTAAGATGGGGGGAGCCCCAGCAGTATGTTGGATACAACAAAATTAACCACCCAAATTTACTGAATATGACCTGAAACTCTGAAAAAGGAAGAGCCTGTGACTTTTGCTAGGGCAGTAATTGGTGCAAAAACCTCTTTCAGAAAGTCCTCCTTGCTCTGGCACCCTTCTGGCTACCCCAGGCAACAGGCACCACTGCCCCCAAAGCATGTGCCAGCCTGTTCCAGATCCGGGCACTTGCTGCCTGACGTGTTGGCATATTGAACTGAACACTTGTCTGACAAGGCATTTCCAAGGCAGCCCAGGACGTGCCACCGTGGAGCCAGCTGGGCTCACCCAGCTGCTGCCCGGCTCTCTGGCCTTGGTTTGCCTCCTGGCTGGCCGGGGTTGGAAATTCAACTATGTCATACTGTTTTCTTTGCATCAAATTTGTAGGGACATCTTGGAAAACCCTCCTCATCCTAAAGCCACAAGAAGAAAATTAAATCCGTGGTGGAGTTCCTTTGAGCTCTCCCTTTTTATACTCCCAGCATACCAGAGCCAGGACTGAGCTACCTTGTATTTCAGTGTTTCAGAGAGAAACATACAGCTGTGCGTGTGTACCCACTTTTTTTCCTAAGAATGTCCAAAATTGTTTATTCCTGATATTTTATTCTGAACCAGCACTTACATAGCTGCTTGCTGAGAGGTTCCTGAAAGGTACAGCTTTCCTACATGACAGTGCAGGACACATCATGTGTTTTCTGAGGCCTCATAAACCTGCCTGAGCGAGGGGAGCATGTCACAGGGACTGCCAAGGGTTGAGCAACAGGGGAGGCCTCCTGGAAGGAGGCAGCAGTCAGGAAAAGGCTGTTGCAGAAGGACCACTTTGACCACCTGGGCAACACCTGTGCCGTGAGTAGTGGGCACTGGGTGGTGGTGGCTGGACACAGCAGCCCCCAGCCCCAGCTCCACAGCCGTTCTGGCCACGGCGGCGCAGCAAATGGAGTTACAGGAGGAGGAGGTCACAGGGAGCTGCTGGGGGTGCCGGGAGTCTGCTCGTGGTGCAGGAGGTTTGCTGCTCCAAAGAGAAGGACTGGAGGAAGACTGAAGAGTGAGAAGCTGGGGTGGGAATGGCAATGGGCCCTGAGGGAGTGCAGGGTATGGGTAGGGCAGGGTGTCTCCGGGCATGCTGATAGTTGGAGTTGTGGCTCATGGGGTTCAAACAATATGCTACCCTAGGACTATGCAAAGCATAAGAACTGTAGAAACGACAAATTTAGTTGCAACTCTGCTTCCCTCTCTCCAATTAGGGCATTTTTAATGAGCTTCCCACAAAAAATAAGCCCAAGTAATGTTTTCCTTTTGCTGTTTTCTTCCCATTCTCTAGTGCAGTGTGTTGGCATTCCCCACACATTCCTCTCCCTGAGTCAGACCCCAGGGAGAGAGAGCACGCAAGGGCCAGGCCAGGGCGAGGGCCGCAGCATCTCCAGCTTGGCAGCACCGAGGCCCAGCTGCCGTGTCCGTGTTCAGCAGAGGCAAAGGCCAGCGCCGCGGTGCAGGGCAGCACTCAGTGCCATCCCATCGCTGCTCCTGCCCGTCACACACACTGCAACGAAGTGTAGGGAGGAATCGTTGTTCAGGGGCTGTTTTTCTTGTAGCTGTTCTTCCTTTTTCCCCTTTCAGAGTTATGAAATCAAGGGCATGAACTCTTCCAGCAGGGATCTAAGACCCTTTGACAGGAACATTGCATGTCCTTGGCACAGGGAACGATGGGGAAGAAGGGCTGAATATGCCTGTCAAGAAGGAAGCGGAGCGCAGCAAAAGCAGGAGAAGCTTCTTTTCTGCTGTTGCTGAGCTGGGAAAGCTGATGCCTGTGGCTCCTGTAACATCACCTGCAACCTCCTTTGAGGCAGGACCTGCAGGACCTGCAGAACCTGCAGCTGGGAGTCTCATCTTGGCAATGTCTTCGATATTCTGTTTTTCTTTTTTCCCCTCCCGAGGGAATGACAATTCATTTCCCCTTCTTCCAGGTAGGGAAAAGGGGCTGAGAGGGGTTTAGTAACATACAACATCCACGCAAAAAAGCAGGTGACAGGCTGTGCTGCCAAGGCTTTGCTCTCCATCCTTGCTGGAACTGCCTCTGCCTGCGTGTTAGACCCCAGGAGCCACTGTGGTGAGACAGAACAGCATTTGGCACGTCCTGCACAGAAAGGGCCTCCCCAGAGCTCAGACCTCCTCCTGCTGGAGACTGAGCTGGGATGAAGGTAGCCACCCCTCCCCTTCTGCTTGCCATGTGACAGCCCATTTTGCAATTCAGAAAAAAAAACAGAGAAAACCTGCTTCTA
The DNA here is from genome assembly GCA_013397725.1 of Rhagologus leucostigma. Classification (NCBI taxonomy): domain Eukaryota; kingdom Metazoa; phylum Chordata; class Aves; order Passeriformes; genus Rhagologus; species Rhagologus leucostigma. Next base: position 569,836 of record VZTD01000437.1, on the reverse strand, counting down.
TTAATTTTTATTTTGGCATTAGAAAGGAAAGTCGCAGTTCTCAGCAGATTGGACTAATCTGATTAAATTCTAAGTGGTTCCTATGCTGATGGCAGCACTTCAGGTAACTCAGTAGCAAGCCAAAAAAATTCTGCTTTACTGAGAAATCTGGGAGGTTTATTTTTCAGTCCCTGTAGCTGCTCTAAGAATTTATTCTTTTTTTTTTTTAACAACCAGCCAAACCAACCAACCAAACCAACCAACCAAACCAACCAACCAAACCAACCAACCAAACCAACCAACCAAACCAACCAACCAAAAACCTCACCCCCTTTTTCTGAATCTGAATATTCTGATTTGGAAATGAAGCCATAAACGATGAACTCACCCATGCCTAGACCTTGGTGTCTGGGACATGGACATGGTATTTTGGAAAGAAGGTCACTATGTTTCATGAAATGGGTTTTTCATTAATCAAAGCTGACAGAAAGCCTCCAGCCTGATTCTTATCATTCTCCTGGTGTTTCCAAGGGCATTTAGGGGATCATAAATACAATAAGAGCCTTCAGGAAAGTTTGTTACAAAGGAATTTTAGAGCTATGGTTGACCCCCAGAGGTATGAAGAGCACTGGTAATTATATGGAAACCTGATTTTAGGAAGTTAGTTGTCTAGTAAAGTCTGTGTTAGTAAAAGATGGGAATGTACAACTTCACACACCTCAGTAACACTGTTTTCCCTGCCATTGCACTGTTGGAACAAATTTAAGACAGCACAAAAGCAGCAAGAGTGTGTTCAGCGAGTGGTGCCACCTGTGAGGATGTGGGTACCTCCAAGGCAACCCCACAGTGAGGGCTGCCCCTCTCCCAGTGTACAGCCCAGGTCACTCCACCTGCTGTTTGCAGCTCTGGATGCTGAGCCTGAGCATGGTGAGGCAGTAGCACAGGTTGCCCAGAGACATTGTGGATGCTTCATTACTGGAAGTGTTCAAGGCCATGTGGGACGGGGCCCTGAGCAACCTGATCTAGGGTGGCATTACTGCCCACGGCAGTGGGGTTGGGACTAGATGAACTTAAAGGTCTCTCTTCTCCAAACCATTCTATGATTTTTCAGCAGGAACTGATGTGGGGACATGCTGGGCCCAGTGTCAGGCACTTGGGATCTGAGCTGGCTGGGCTAGGTCAGTGGTGAGCAGCAGGGGGGACAGTCACATCCTGCCCAGGGAGAGGGACTGGGACATTCCTCTGTGCCTGCCTGGATCCCACCCATGGATGGCATTGCCCAGGTAAATGCCAGAGCTGCTGGAGCAGCAGCAAGGAGGATGAGCTTGTTCTCCCCTGACACTGGTCACTGCATCCCTGGAAAGGCCAGCTTTGGATGGTGGGAGTGAACTCAACTCCTCAGGCACAACAGCCTCCTGAGCATCTGGTGTAGATGCTCCTAAATGGTAAACACAGGAGAGATGCTTACCCAAGGCTGCAGTCAGGAAGACTTTGTCCATTCCCTGCTGTGGGCTTTTCTTGCCCAGCTCTGCCTTTCCTGCCATGGAGAAGAATTGATCTAGGCTTGCCCGCTGTCAGCTGTTGCCTGGTGGGTTTCCCTGAGAAGTGGTCCTTTGGGGGCAGGAGGTGGCCTAGGACCAAACCTGCAGCCTCCTCTGTGTGTGATATTGAGCTGTTGCTGCAGAAAGAGCCCTTCCAGCACCTGCAGCAGAGCTTTGGAGAGAAAATTACTTTAGCTGGCTGTGGTCAGTGCTCAGCAGAGCCTGAAACAGCCTCTCCAAGAATTTCAGCCCTGTCCAAGACATCTTCAAATCCTGGGAGAGCCGAGCTGGGAGCAGAGCATCACAAACCGTGGTGTTTCTCAGCAAACACTGGAGCTGGTGATGAAGCTGTGGTGAACTTGGTGCTCCCTGACACGTGGATGCCCTCAGTGTGCTGAGAGAGCACGGCGCTGCTGCACGGGCAGCTGCCTTCAGCCTGCTGCAAAGTCTGGCTCTCTGCGGTGCAGGAATTGGAGCCAGGTGCAGCAGTGGCCCAGGCAAAAAACAACTTTTTTTTCCTTTTAGGCCTGTAAACTAAGCAGAAAATAATTTTGTGCTGCAGATGTTTTTGAATGCTTCTTTTCTGTAAATGTACCTGCATCCCAGATCCAAACTGCAGCTTCTCTGTGCCAAGAGTAGTCCACGAACAGCACCTGCTGCCCTTCTGTACCAGGAGTGAATGTCCTAAAATAAACAAGTGAAAAAGAGGGGAAGAGAAAAAGAAAAAGTTTGATCAGAAGGAATGTCAGCTGATAAGGTAACAAATCCATTTGCTCATGTAACTTTTACAACCTCTTAGAACTGTGGCCAAAAATTGAGCAATTCCCTTACTTCACTCTGGTGCTAAGTGACTTTGAATCTGCACTATCTATATTAGCTCATATGAAACTCTTTTGCTACTGCTTTCTTGATTTTAAAGCCCAGCTATCTTGGTGTTTTAAATTTGAATTACTGTGGCATTTACAGGTGGAAAACACAGTGAATTACTGTGGCTGATGGAAAACATGAGCCTGTGCATCTTGCTTTTGTCCTTTATTTGTCTTTATTTGGAAATCTTAAGTTTATTTCTTTGCCCAGTCAATGACACTGGTAATGGTCACCTTTATTTCAGCTGAAACGTGTCTTAAAACCTGCGAGAGAGTCTGTTTGGCAGCCTGAGTCACTTTTCATCTTGGGTCCTCTGAATGTCACCTGCCCCAGCCTGGTGTCCCCATCCCAGCCGGAGGTGACATGAGTCAAGGCTTATCTGGTCAGGAGAAGCCAGCCTTATGTGGTCAGCATGGATGGATTTGTAATCATGTGCCTCAGTCCTCAGCACTTCATGGAGTTAAAATGTCTCGCAGCAGCTGCTCTGGAGGTTGGTGTGGCCCACTGCATCCCGACAGACTCTTCTGGCTGGCTTGGGCTCTTTTGTGTGGGGCTGGGCACATCTTCGCAAGCATTTGTGTACCTTCCATAGACATCGGGGAGGAACAAAAGAAAAGGTGGGGTATGTGCAAAAGGATATACCAGCACTTCCTATGAAAATGCTAATGCTGCCTCAGGCCTCTTGAGGGTGTTCAGTGATGTGCAATAAATTGCTTTTATATGGCTTTGTGAGCAGTTGTGAATTTAACACTGTTTTCAAGGAGCAAGAAGTGTCTCTATAATCACAGTCGAGGAGATGGAATAAAAACAGTTTCAGCAAGCAAACATAAAAATATCCGGCCTTTACCTTTTGAGTCTTCTTAATATTGTTTGAAATCCAGTTAAACCTCTATACCCAGGAGAAAACTAGCACAAATAATGTCAGAGAGATTGATGCTAATGCTAAGCAAGGGAGAGAGCCTCTGGCTCTTCGAACACATTCCGTTACCTTTCCTTCTGCAAAGATCGAAGGAATATTCTAAAAATGTTAGATTATTAGAGGTCAGCTCATCTCACCTCCTTGTGATTTGTGATACCCTGCTTTGGCACAATAAACATAAGAGATGAGCTGCTGTTTCTGCCAGATCTCATGGGCCTTCCCACATGAATCATTGGAAGCAAACTCAACTTCATTTCTAATTGGAATTCAAAGAGGTCGATGGGTAAAAAGCTGTTAATAGGTCAGAAAGAAGAAGCTGAGGTCTAGAAAGGCACCTGAATTTAAGTGGAAAGTCTGAGTCTCCCTGAGATGAAGCAAAGTGGATGAGGAGGGGAGGTGATGCAGAATGTTTCTCTTCCAAGCCAGCCCCCACGATGGGATAGATGAAGTCAGGTCTCTGGGGAGCTATCAGGAGACACTCCTGCACAGATCCCAAGCCTCAGATTTACATCTTTCTGAAACATGGATGGCCTAGGACTGACCCAATATTGCTGGAAGAAAAGAGCTTAAGCACCAAAATTCGAGTCCTGGAGAAACCAGAGGCTTTCTTGGGGCACTACAAGATGTATTGAAGTGATTTACAAATAAAGAACCAATTAAGATTTCTTGTATGGAGATATCTGTTATGCAAGAATGGGAGTGTTTAACTGGTAATTTCATTTATTTCTGATTTGAAAGACAAAATTTCCCTTACAGAATATAAAATGTGGTGGGATTCGAGCTACTGCTGTCGTTGGTAGGGGAGGTACGGGAGCTCCTTCCTACACCCTGTGGTGAGACTTCCCCAGGATGCTCTGTAGAAGCTAATGAGCCTTTCAGACTAGCAGGCACCATCAGGCCATCTGTTCAGCACACTGTGCTTCAGACCATCACAGCTCAGCTGACTATCCTTGAGTTGAGCTGTATCTTGGGCTCTATCCCAGTTTTTGTTGAGGGGAATCCAGTACAACTATGACACACCATCAGCAGGGGGAAATGCCACCAAAGCTTTTGGCACGTCAGCCATATTCCAAAGCCTGTGCCTCTCCCCATTTTGGGGGCAGGCTATTTGTGTAGCCATGCCCACTCTTTTCCTGTTTGCATCGCTCCAAAGTCAGCTTTCCTCCTAACATGCAGTTTAATGCTGTTACTTTAAATTTGTCTCTCACTCTGATTCCTTCTGATGTTGTTTGGAACCTCTACTCTTTGCTCCTTTAATATTCTGTCCATGTTTTTTTTTTAACTCAGATGAAATACTGACTTGAGCACTCTCTGTACCATATTGTGCCGAGTCTCAGACGTATAAACTTTCTGCCAAAACAATTAGGTACTGAACATGGTTCTCAGGCAGTCTAAGGGTGCAGCATCTCCCAACACAATGACTCCAACGTTCTCAAGCCCGTGCTTAGCTTTTCTATGGGAATTCTTATCTGAATTTTTTTTCTAACACCATTGGCCAACCTTATCCTTGTTCTGTCAGTAAAACATTCCCAAAGAGATGGGCAGAAAACCAGAAAGGTCCCAGAACTGTCCATGGGTGTCACTGCTCCTCATCCTGGGTGACTCCTTCCTCCAGTGGCCATGGACATGGCACAGCCGAGGTCCAGCGTGGCCTCTTGGCACAGAGCAGGGGCCACAATGATCTGGCTGCAAACAAGGTACAGCTTTTTCTTCGGGGTCACCAGCATCCAGGGGAGAGGCCGTGACTGATAAATTCCTGTCACATAGGCTGTTAGAGGGCAAGTTTTGGTTGTGCTGCCTGCAGAGCTGCCTGCTGCTGCTGACACCAACAGGCAAGGCATCCCTCCGCTCCCTGACCGCACGGTCCTCCACGAGTTTGTTTTTAAATGGTCTCGTTTAGACCAGATTTTACCTTGCATCTCATTCTTACCATCTTCTAGCTGAAGCCAAGCTCTGTTGCATTGGCTTTCCTGCTCCCTGGCAGCACATGTCACCTGAGGGCACAGGGCTCAGCAGTGGGCATGCAGCCCTGATGAGCTGCGCGTGTGTGTTTTCTCTCATACAGCTCAAGGGTCTATGCAAAATAAAACAAGTGTTGCAAAACATCTGGCTGCATCCCAACCAGGATGCCCCATGTGCTGTGCTTCCCAGAAGCACAGGCTGGCATCAAGACCTGCACTGGCTTCCGACTCAGTCCTCTCCATTTGCTGCCAGGGTGATGGAGCACCTCTTTAAGGGTTTGCCTGCGCTTTGGAAAATTCCCCCCAAATATAGCTGGCACATTTGCCCTCGCTAGATCCTTTCTGCAAGGGCTCTGGGTGCACGTGGTGGGATTGAGGTGGTTTATCCCACTTCCACAGCAGGCTGCAGGCACCCTTGGAGAAGAATGAGGCCTTGGTGTGGTATTCAACCCTGCAGCCACATAAAGTGGGTACTCAGGAGCAGGAAACTTGTTCTTGTCCCTAACGTCCTTGGGTGGGCCAGTGCTGAAGGAGCTCAGCATTGAGGGTGAAAAACTTGCACCTGCACAGTACCTGCCTGGGAAACAGGAGGACAAGAGCCAGCTTCCAAGAGCTCCCATGAAGACAGGGCTCAAGCTGCAGGCAGCAGGACCCCTGCCTCCAGGGACCCCAGGCAGCCTGTGCAAAGCAGTGCTGGGAGCCAGCAGGAGGCCCAGCCCCCAGGGCCACAGTCTGGCCAGTGTTTACTGACCTATTTACTGCTTCTCCCTCCGTGTGGGCAGTAATCCTCTGCCATGTCAGGGCTTGCTTTTCCTCTGTTTTCCAGAAGAAGCAAGCACATATAAATGGCTGGATAGTACTACAGTACAGGCATTGCTCCTGCTTCTTTAGTAGCTGCTCTGGAGAGTAAACAGGGAGTGCTTCCTCCAGGTTGTTTCGGTGCTTTAATCCAGTATGAAGTGTCATTCTCTGTGCACACTTTGCATACCTCTCCTAGATGAAACCTACCATATTGTCATGGAGTCAGCTGCACCACATTTGAAATGTCATCGTGCTAGCTGTGCACCCAGTCCAGACTGGATGGCTTGGAGTTTATGTAGGTCAGTCCCTTGGGCTATTTTTAAATATTGGGGTGAGGATTACATTACACTGGTGCACTACCATCCATAAATCTGTCTGGTGCCAGCCCTGGATTTCAAGCTAACTGCCTGGCTCTCCAGGCACACCAAGAAGCCAAGAACGGGTGGGGACCCAGTCAGAGAAGATGGGATTTTGACACTTTCCCCAAGATAATGGAGTTTTCCTCTTAGCTCTGTGTGGTGACACTCACTCCTGGGCATGTAAATATCTCTGTGTTTCTCCAAGGGCATTAACTGTGTAAGTGTTCACGTAATGGTGGAGTTCTGCTATGTGCTTTTGTTGTCCAGGGAATTTAGTGGGAATGGAAAGTGCTCAAGACATGGCATGAGTGGGCCCCAAGTGCTGGAATTTTAATTTATTCATCTCTTTTCAATGTCCCAGAGCCTTTCTGAATTTGCAGTCAGTAAAGCCTGAGCAAGGCTACATGACTTTTAGCTGCTACATTCAGCTGTTACTGCCTGCTACAGTGTGCTGGTTTCAGCCCTTTTCTTCTGCTGCCTCTCTACCAAAAGATGTTCACTGATTTTAATTATTTATCTGCACGAGGTCCTTATGCCCAACTTGTTCTCAACTTCACATCTCCAACCCCAGTCATCTCTTCTGTATCCTGCAGATTCTGCTCATATTCAAACATTTCTAGCAGGTTACCAGAAGAGAGGGAAAAGCTGAGACACAGAGCAATGGTGGTCACAGCTTAGCATTGCTGTTGCAGCTGGCCTGAGCCAGAGGCAGTGGACTCTAAAGCACCTTGGAGTTGCTCTGATGGACTGTGCTCAGGCTTGAGTGTCTTCAGCACACCTTGCTTGGCCCCAGCCTCTCCTCTTCCCCATCCCACTTCTGTTCTGCCGGAGCATGCAGCCTTCCCTCCCTTCTGGGCTCTACAGGAGTCTGTCCCGGTGGCTGCCCGAAGCGCTGGGTCTCGCTGGGTCCAGTGCCTTGCCTGTGGCTGGTGTGAGGCTGTTTGTCCCTGGGCTGTGAGTACACTGACAAACCCTCCCAGTCCTTCTGCCTTCCCACTGACTTTTGGCTCACATTCTCCTTGAAATGCTTACTGTGCCATAGCCAGATGCTCTGGGTGGTGTTCCTGGTTCTGTGCTTGTGGAAGCACAACCCTACATCCCACAAACACAGGCACATGCTGGCTGATGACCACCCAGATGGCAGCCCCGGGGCAGGGGGGGATGTGAGGGAACAGGGTCATGTGCTGTGGCTGTTGCGGGCCCTGCTCGTCTCCGTTGAGACCCAGGACTTTCTAGGGCTTTGAGGCCCAGACCTCAGCAGAGAGAGGATTTTGTTTTCTCTTTTGACACGTTGTAAAGTGCCACAGGCACTTGTGTGACCGTGAGGCAGAGCGCTGGCAGCTCTCCCTTTTGCAGACTTTTCCGCACATGCATGTGGAGATGCACAAAGCTATGGCAAAAAACCAAAACAAACAAAAAAGAGGTTGCATTTTATTTTTCTGGCAAGTTAAAGTCTGTTCTAGTGAGGTGTGGCAGGTGATGATTTTTAGTTTTCAGATTTTTTAATTGTAGCATTACTGTCCCTTGCAGGCCTTTAAAGACTCTGTGCAACACACCAAGATAGAGACCAGTGCAAGCAACCAAAGAGCTGAGAGACCTGCTATTATTTGTAATTAATGTTGAAATCGAGAAAGACAATTGCATGGGGATGATTTCACACCCCAGGCAATTGAAAGGGCAATTGAAAGGATAACCTCCAGGACAGCAAAGCTTTTTTCACATAGAGTGGGGTTTCAAGATAAGAAGCAAACCCTCATACATCACTTGTCAAAAGAAAGGCCTGACCTACAGCAATTGGAGTGGCACAGATGGGATGGCAGAGGGAATTAGACGACAGACAGAGATTAAAAAATTACTTTTTATTCCAGAGACCAGGGAAAGGACCTGCAGGGTGAAAGAGGAGAAGCAAGGGCCAGCGCCCCATGCTCATGGAGGTGGCAGCTTCATGACAGTCATGCCGAATGTGCTGGAAGGATCAGCTTACTCCTAACCTAAATTCAGTGCAGGATTATTAATGAAGTGACAAGTGCAGAGTCCAGAATGACAACAAATCTATGGAGTCTTTGGTACAAAAGCAGAGTTGAAGACATGGGTCCTGCTCTCTCCTCTAAACTCTTTGGGCTGTCTCCAGGGGAGATGATGGAAAACAGGCTTGGAAAATTTACCTAAGAGACTAAAGTGCCGAACAACTTAGCAGGGACAATGGTTAAATTTAACTTTAAGCACAAACACAATGGATGGATGAAGCTTCTCACCTCGTGTGGAGGTGCAGTGGAGGGCAGCTGCACCAGCCCTGCGTGGCTGGGGTGATGCCGAAAGCCTCGCCATGCTGCTGCTCCAAGGACGAGGATGGGAGGCACGAAGAGCGAAGCTAGCCCCTGTGACAGGCATTTAACTTAGCCCTCGGCAGGAACAGCCCTGCCCAGCAGGCACTGCCTACTGGGAGCAGCAGGCCCCTGCCTGAGCAGTGCTGTGCCCTCGGGAGCCGTGAGGCATCGGGAGAGGAAAGCTGGGATCACTTTGCACCTTCTCATGAAGGCACTGCTTTCCCCAGGTTTTCAATAGCGGGGAGAGAAACAACAGTTCTACACAGCCTAAGCCTGTGTAGAGCACAGCAGAGCACTGCCTGGCCATAGGAAAACCCCTAGAAATTGATGACTGAGGAGAGGTCTGGATTTAGCATCCTCAGATGACCTCTCGTTACAAATTTTTGGCTATTTATAAATGCCCCCATAAGACTACAGTTCAAGAATCCACTATCATGTAGAACTACAGAGCCAGTTCACCCTCTCTAATATCTTCCTCATGCAAGGGAATTCAGAGAGGGTAGCTGCTAAATGAGGATGGTCAAGATTGGCCCCAAAAATAATTTGTTGCCACAATACACTGAAGAATACATGAACCACTGGAAGCGCCTGTTGGGCTGATAACTGTGGCAGAGCCAGGTTGCTGAAGCAAATGAAAGTGGCCTTATCCAGGAGCTGTACTCCATGGGGGAGAGCTGCAGGATCGAAGGTCAATATAATCCAGTGTAGTAACCTAATGTGATGCTGGTCTGTCCTGAGGGCTCTTGCACACCCAGGATCACAAAACACAGCTCTGTCTCTTGCCCTCCTCTTCATTTGCTATCAGCATAACAAAGAAAAATACCAGGTCCAGTGTGTGCCGACCTTCTTGCTTTGTGACACCACCCCCAGTGTGTTTGCTCTGAATAACGGTTGCACGGTGGTAAATTTAAAAAAATATTATCTGCCACCTAGTGGTAAATGAATTTGTTTTATGGGAGATGATGATGTTACGGCTTTCTGGGTTAGTGGTGGCTTTCCAAAGGTATTTTCTCCTTGAAAACACTCAGTATTTGTTTGGTACAGATTTTGGGCTAAGTCCCAAATTGTTAACAGCATGTAGGTATTAACAAAACTAAGTGACTATTTCAGTGATTTGCTTCTATTATGGAAAAGGTCTCAAAGATGCTCTCACAGGACATAATACAAATTCAGAATTTTCCTCAGAAAGTCATATCTATCAATAAGTGCTCAAGAGTGTAATTTGGTTTTAGGAGCGTAAGGAGCCTAATTTAGGAACAGACTGTGAAGAGCATGTGTTAAAGGATGAGCAATAAGGATAAGAGCAGTCAGAGCCAGCCCTGTGATTGCTGTGGGACTTGATATATTCTGCAAGTCATGGGTAGAGGGGAGGTGTTGAAATATGTTTCCCTTCTGCACGCTTAGACAGCTTCTGTAGAAGTCATTACCAAGTGCAAAAACTGTAACCCAGAGGGGTTTCGGTTTTATTACTTGGTGGGTTGCTTTGCAGGAAGATGGTCTTTCCCAGTCCATCCCCAGCCCCCATCCCTTCTGCCTGCTTTCACAGAAGGCTCCCTTGTAGCCTCCCAGGTGGGGTGTGTCTTAGTTCTAAACATCCTTGGCCAACACCACCAGAATCAGACTACCTGTGCATGGGCACCCTTTCAATATATTAAGAACGCCTATAAGAAAGACACTTCATACCAAGGCCTGTAGTGACTGGAGAAGCAGTTTTAAACTGGAAAAGGTTAGATTTAAATGTGACATAAGCAATATTTTTTTTTATGATGGGGGTGGTGAGACACTGTAACAGGTTGCCCAGAGGCCAGGTTGGATTGGGCCTTTGAGCAACCTGGCCTTGTGGAAGATGTTCCTGGTCATGGTAGGGGCACTAGACAAGGTGACCTTCAAAAAGTCCCTTAAAACCAAAACTATTCCATGGTTGTATGGTTCTATACTGACCCAGCTACACACTAAGCCCATAAAGTTTAACATTTATTAACAGGTGAAAGTGGTAGCTGGATGCTGAAAATATCCCAGAAGCAGTTAATTTCTTGCACCACAGTTAAATTACCAAGCTGGTTATAGCCAAGATAAACTGATCCTCAAGTGATCTGCTTGTGACATGTTTGACTGAAGCAGCTCCCACCCAGAGAAGAGGAGCAGGTGGCGATGGGGCCCAGGGCCTCCCCCAGCTGTGGTGCTCCCAGCCATGGACTCACTGCCCTGTAAGCTGTCCCCTCTGATTCAGCACCTTCTTAAGATGAAAGTAAACTGTGAAAGTGAGGCCGTCTGTTTGCAGGCTGTACATAAAGGACTGGCTTTGTTTTCTGTAGATGTGAGTGTTTCCAGGGTGATAGTCCCTGCTGCAGCAGAGAGTGGGAGCTCTCGGCACCGGAGACCCTTTGGCTGCACTAGGACACATTGACCCAGTGGTGCGAGGGTGCCTTAGGGGCCAGGGTCCCCGTGTATGGCAGCAATCAATTGCATTTCTCAGCCAGGCTAATGGCAGGGACAACACTCCACTCTGAGGGGTTTCAAGTGTGCAGCACACCTGCACAGCACTGGCCCACAGGCTGCTCACCTTCTCCCCTGGCAGGTTAGGGAAAATCATATTCTGTGCCAGCACAACCTAAAACATTGAGTTCCCTGTTAGGAAAGTCTGCTGCAGGGGAGTGCATCACACGAAGAGGTGGCAACCCTCCTCCCTCCAGCCCCAGGGGCTCATGAAGCCTGAACCAGGTGGTGCTCACTGCGGGGATGCTGGTCTGGGTGGCTGGTAAATGCAGGCACCAGGTATGTTGTTCTGTCACACCTTTCTGCAGTGGGAGGTAATGCTACTTCCCATAGGAGTGCATACCCAAGTGCTGAGGCCAGGCAGCAAAGTTAAAATTGCCGTCAAGCAATTATACTGACAATTCTCCCCCTCTCCCAACATGAAAAATGTTTTTTTCTTATTTTGGGGTCATTGATTCAGCAGGAAATGCTGTCATCCCTTCCTCAGCTGGCAAGTGTCCTACCCTAATCCCAGACCTTCTAAAGAAAAGCTCTCTGTCCTTCATCCACAGCTTTTCCCAGCCAGGCAGTCTCTGCAAGAACCAAACCAAGGGAACAAAGAATACAGCCTGATTTTTTTGAAAGAAGGCACCTCCCCTCAAGGTGTTTATCATCAAGATTTTCTTCCTATAAATACGCTAGAGCTCAAATGGAAGAGGGTGGATTGAGAGAAGTGTCCTTACAGAAATGTGACCATAATTGGTGCCATAATGGACCACAATTGTCCATACAGAAATGTGATCATAAGTGGTGCTTCTCAGCCTTTAAAATCCATGAGATTGTGTGCCCTGAATCCACCACCTCTAACCCTGCCTTCAGTACCCAGCAAGTGACCACACCCACGTATGCCCAAAAACGTCTTTGTGTTTTTCTGATGGCACGCCCCTTTTGGCCCACCAAAACCCTTCAAAATGAGGCTCACACAACCTGCTCAGAATGCTGTCTTCTTTTGTGGAAGAGGTAAGAGAAGCTGCTGACACACAGTTATTGGGACAGACCTAAATCCGATGGGGAGAAGGGGTGAGGCAGAGGAATGACTGTGCCTGGGTTCAGCATGCTGCTGCAGCTCAGAAGTCGCAGAGATGAGGGCAGCACTTGGGTGCTTCAATCTTCATGCTATTGGATTCCACTGAGTAGGTCACCTCGTCATCGTCCACCCCTGGCGGCAGGCTGAATTCCTTAATGAATTTTCTGTGAGTGCATGTCTTTCCCAGTGCGGTGTTGTGCTCCTCCGTGTGCTCTGCTGACACACTCACCTTCCCGTCTTTCACAACTACACAGACGTCGCTGGGGTCAAAACCCTTCACATCAACCAGAGCCAAATGACTTTGACTACAGCATGAGCTCAACATCATGCCAAGTCTTCTCATTCTGGAATTAAAATAAGAGAACAATCTTTACCTTCCTGTATCCCTTTCAATTTATTTCTCCAAAATGGCTATTTTGCTCCCATCCTGCTTATCTGTTTCAACCTTTGCTCCTGATAGCAATGTCAAACCTCCCTTTATCCTACCCTAAAGGTTGCCGATGTCTCTAGAAAGCAGGCAGCTCTCTCTTACCTGTCAAGTCGTCTCTCCATATCCAGCCTTGCAGCGAGGGCCCTTCTCCCTAAGCACCGGCAGTCGGGCAGGTGCAGGCAGCAGCGGTGATGGGCCAGCCTGTGCAGGCGGCATGCAGACAGTCTGTCACGGAGCAGATGCAGGCGCGTGTCCAACAGTCTCATCTGCCGCTGTATGTGCCTCAGGTGCTGCGTGGTGTCGTCCTGAAAGTGACAGTGTGCCGACATTGTCACGCTGCAAGTGTGTCAGGGCAGGAGTAAACTGCAGTGCCCCGAGAGCTGCATCTGGTGGTGTGTGGAGCAGAGCTGCTGGTGTTCCTGCAGCCTTCCAGCAGGCACCTTATGACATCATGGGTCCAGGACACCAGAGTTCTGCAGTCACCATGGGAACCACAGCTGGGTCCATGCACAGCCGCAGCCCCTGCTGCGGCTCCCAGCCATGGACCAGGGGAGCCCATGGCAGCACGACATGCTGGGGGCTGGACATGGCATGTCCAGTGCACAGTGGCCGGGCAGCAGAGCCACGGGCCATGGGGAGCATGACTTGCATGCAGTTTCATACACAATGTTGCTTCAGCACGGCTGCCCACAATTCCCTACAATGATACTGACCACCAGCTTCCATCCTATCACCTCCAACAACTGCTGGAGCCCAAGACATGAAACATATTCCCTCAGACTGGCCTGTGGCACAAAAGCTAATCCCAGCCTCAGCAGCATCAACACCCTTGTCTCTCAGATATCTGCCCAGTGGCAAGCCAGATATGTTATTTTCCCAAGGTGAAATATGAATTTGGCTTATCAATAAATCAAAAGAGCCAGCTTATTTTATATTGAATGGTAGTTTCATCCATAAAGAAAATAAATTGCTTTGTGCTTTATTACTCATAAAAGGCATCACTTTTTTCATTTGAAGACCAATCTTTTATTTAAAAGCTGAATTCAAAGGCTGACAGCATGTGAAGGATCCCTCCTGTATGGAGCCTGTACACCTCTCTGATGGCACTACTTTATCTTTAAAACCCTGACATTCTCTATTCTCCTCAGCTCTACATGAAAGAGTTCTTCAGGAGGTCTCTCTTGCCTGGTGAGTCTGAACCCTTTATTTCTCAGAGGGGGTTTTGTTTGCCAAGCCCAATCTGGAGAGATGAGGTCTGGAGCAGATCACTTGAACTGAGCATCGAGCTCCATCTTCCTTCTGGTACACAAGTAGGGACCGCAGGAGCTACTACAAAGCAAAGATGCTGAACACAAGGGTGTCTATCAAAACAAAATTTCTGCAGGGAAAGCAACAGCTCAAAATAATTTGAAGTTAAACCCTCCTGGCACATGAAACTGGCAGGTTGAGGATTTTCCATGTGCCCCACAGGAGGGTGAGGAGGGTCTACAGGGTGAGCAGGGGCGCCCGTAAGTTGCTGCCTCCTTTGGGATGCATCTTTATGGCAAGGGATGTGAACTTTTCCCCACAGGCATGGTCATCCAGGGAGATTGTCCCCAGAGCAGGAGAGCATCAGCATGGCCTGCAAGCAGAACGCTGAGCAGAGGGACCTGTATGCAAAATAACCTTGGAGGCCATCACCACATACCACACATAGGATAAGTAGATGTGCGTGGACACAAATCAACCAAGCAGGTACTTGCCAAGCTCTGCTCTCCTCCACTGCCCCCTTTCCCATCCCATCATCACAGGCAGTAGCACAGTATCCAGCAGTGCTCTTGGTGTGCATTGCCATGCCTTGGGAACAGTGTGTGCTTTGCCTTGTCTTACTGTGTCCCAAAACCTCCCAGGAAATCCTGCAGCAGGATGAAACACTGTGTCAGCGAGTGCCTACTGTGGAATTAATGAATCCAGGGGTGGCAACACTGGTTTACAGAGACTTCCCAAAACATCTCTGCATGGAGCTGCTCATCCCCAAGGGCCCTCTCACACCAACCACATACCTGCACTTATGTTTGCAATCAGTGTTTAAAAAACATAAAAGCCTATCTGCAGGCAGGATGTTTTTGTAATGCTCTGAAAAATGGGATGTAGTTTTTAAAACAATGGAAATATAGAGCTCTGAAAGTAATTTGTAGCCTTGTTTCCCATTAGTACAGCAGCTAAGCAATAATTGTATGTTGGTAAAGAGCTTTTTTCATGCTTCTGTTGCTGTTTTTTGTTACCCCCACACACTTTAAACTTTTGGTCTTCTGCTGCAAATTGTTCACTTTGCACTTATAAGAGATGGATGGGTAGCTAGACTAGAGAACTCAGTAATTATTTTTCATCTTATATTTTATGAAATTTCTATAAAGACCTGCATGGCAATCATCTTCAGTGTGACTTCCTACAGGCTGAGCAGAAGTGGGCACGTGCTATGGCTGACAAGTGACTCTCTTGATCGCATGTACTTAGAAACAGCTTTGGAAGGTGGTTGCTGCCTCTTTCTACCGCTTAGCACTGTTTGCAGATTACAGCAGCTGAGTATTACAAATTTAATTTCAACATTCTCAGCCATACACGATCATTTCCAGTAGTGTCCCCAGAGAGTCTGTGGATGTCATTTTTAGGAAAGGGGACCTCAAAAGCATTCAGAGAAGAAAGACTGATCTGTCTCTCTTGGCAAATGAGGATGGTTGGCCTGGTATTCCTTTCCAGGCTTTCACTCCCTTTGGGTGCTGGCAGTACACAGAAACCCACGCTCTTAATAGTTCTAAGGAGTCAGATCCCACCTCAGGCTGGTACATGAAAACCAACAAATGTTAACAATAAAAATCCCTGAATTACAGCGATTTCTGAAAATACGCAACTGTGTAATAAAGGGTTGGGCTCCTGACTCATGAGAAGCTATTTGATTTACAGAAACAGCTCACTCCTGAGGCAGGCCAATCTGCCATGTGTTAAACAAGCATTTCTTGATAGGCTGCTTCTCACAGCCAGACCCATGTCCTCCACTTCCTCCCCAACTCCCCTGCATCGATGTGCTGTCCTGGGCTGCACCAGCCCAGATGGGAGTGGGATGGACGGCTGAGGCAGGGCATGAGAATCAGGCTGGGAAATGTCACCCACTATGAGTAATGGTGCTGGTGCCTCTGGGATGTATCAGGAAGAGTTTTGTGCTGCAGGAAGGTGAGCTGCTCTGTAATTATTTCCTGTGAGCTGTGAGAGAGCTTGCCTGCCCTTCTGGGCATGGATGGGTAATTATGGGCGCACACTGGAGGAATAACCAGCCTTGTGTATGTGACTTGGCCAGTGTCACCACTGTAGAGCTGGAGATTCTGAGGCACACGGAAGTGGCACTCACATTTCTGTAGGTCTGCCTAGCTGGCCCCACTTGAAAGGGGCACCAAACACTTCTTAGAAGGTAGATGGATGGATAAGAATTGTTCTGAGTATAGATCAACTCCACCTTGAAGGTGTGCTGTCATTTCAAGAACCAACTCAGCTCCATTTCCCTAGGCGAAGGAGGGACCTCTGCCACACAGCGTGTTACTGCAGCTGCTGGTGGGGTAGTTCCAGTACCCCCTCTGGCAGAGAGGATCTCTTAGTGTTTCTCCTTCACTGCAAGTCAGCTGGTGCTGTAAATGCAATGTGGAGTTGCTGGTGGCATGCTGATACACCGATGCTGCATGTTACTGGGACATGGAGAATCAGCAGGGTAACACCACTGTGGTATGATGAAGGCTTCAGCTTAAGCAAGTCCCCACTCAGGGAAGCCAAGGTGAATTTTGACTTCTCCTAAGACCAGGCAATGAAACATGTTTGGGGCTGTCAAGGAAGTGAGTCCACTAATAAGCCTAACTTGCACGTGCTGTTTTGAAATTCTCTTTACTTATCAATGGAATAGGAAATCCTCCTGTTTCATGTCTGCTGCAGTCCTGGGGAGTCTGCACAGTCAGCTCTGACCTGGCATGAGGAGGAGGATGAAGGAGTACATGTGCTACAGCATCCATGTCTGATCCAACCCTTGTCAGTCTCACAGGTTGTCTTGAACCCACTCCCACAGTGACCTCAAAGACAGTATCTCAACACAGACAAGTCAAACACAGTATAGGTTCTTTGGCTCCTTACACATCCCTGGCTGTCAATGTCTTCCTGATAACCATGAATCTGAGAAGCCCCTAAAATGTAAAAGCAGAATGGAGAGATGGAAACTGGAAGCTGTCTTTCATTGCTTACTGCCAGGTGTGATTGTCTCCCCTTGTCCACAGCGCAGAGTCAGGGACCTCTTCACTCAGAGTCCACTGAGTCCACAGAGTCCACTGAATTGTCAGGGGAGCCACAGAGGTGGACTTGAAGATACTCCATATGACCTGACACTAAAAAAAAGGCCCCTAAAAAGATCCTGAAAAAACAACCCCCAAGGCCCCACCAAACAAAAAAAACCAAACCTAAACGTCCAGAACTCCAAAAACTAACTCCCAGGGCTGGAAGCACTGCTGTCTTTTTTGGCCTTTCAAACACAATGCTTGAATTAACCATTATTTCAAGGTTTCTCTTGGTCCCTTTAGAGCAAGAACAGATCAAGTTCAGGAAGTACAGATCAATTCAGAGTGTGGTCAACGTATTTTCAAACCAAGTAGGTTTTGACAGAGTCTGAAGCACTGATTTACAGGTATCAGCCTGAACCTCTTAACACCCCAATCGCCTTCTTAAGTGTGGTGTAAGGATATGACTTTAAGCTGGGACTGGACCAACCCTCAGACAGAAAGCCAGGTGTTTAACTGAGAGTGCAATTGCATACAGAGCACTGTAGCCACACACTGCACTCAGGTAACCATGTGCTCAAATGGATAATAATGATCATTTTCTCCTCTTCTAATTTCCATATGGAACAGAAGTTATTAGCCATGTAACTGTGCACCTATGTGTCCAGCCAAGTATTGCTAAAAGGCTTGGAGCAGACCCAGGGTGTCAGGCTCCAGCTCAGCCTCCTGCTCCTTGGAGTGGCACTGACTTCCCATATAAACCTGTGGAATTAACTCCTGGGGATGGACTGCCAACACACTGTTTATGTAAATGAGACATCCTTTGATATTCTCTTGGTTTTACCAACACATTTAACACTCTTTAACCTTCACAGGAAAAAATATTCATGTTATATCAATAACTGCTTTTTATATCTTTCCTCAAGGAATTCTTTCTCCACTTGAAACTCATAGTGGAGCAATTGAATTCCTTCAATTCAAATTTAAATGATTCATCAAATATTTTGCACTGATTCCACAAGCTGCTGCTCAGACACACTGATGCTTAGTCAACTTTAAAAGAGTTGTCTTTCCCTTGTTTTCCTAGTGCTGTCCTAACATGTCTTCCTACCTCGAATGAATAACGTTCCTGCATTATCCTGGGCTCTCTCCCACTCCTGCTCTCCCACTGGCACATAGTGGTGGCCATCTGAGAGGCAGGACCATATTTTCTTACACCTAAATGAATAAATGTCCTTCTTCTTAACAAGGTCTGGTCTAAACAGGCCAGGTGGAAGAAAAGCAATGGTACCCTTCCCTTTCACAGAAAACTAGTTAATCAATTCCTGACCTGCCCATCGTATTATTCACTCTAGCTCTGCATGTTTGAATGTAATTAGAGCAGTGACAGGTCTTTCCCCAGCATACTTCAGGGCACCATGGTAGCCAGCATTGTTGCTAAAGATGCTTTATTCCATGTGTACACAGGATCTTGACCAAAACATCCTGCAGCACCATGCCATGGAGAGCAAAAGCCCATGTTGTGCCTGTCATGGAACGTCAGTGGTGCTAATTCACGTGAGGGCCTGGCCTGGCTTGGCCACCCCTGCCATTGCTCCTGCACTGGTGAGGCAGTGCAGACTGCGTGGGCTTGCAGCAGCTGCTTGCCATCCTGCACGTTTGGAGTGGGTGATGCTATGGGAGAGCTCCTCACTCCCTTCATCAAGCCAGTCCCTCTTCCCAAAGGTAGTATCTGAAAGCTGCTGCAATGCTTAAAGAGAGCAGCCTGCTGATAAATCGAGAGTTTTTTCTCTCTGTCACAACCAGAGTCATTTCCGGGACTCCACGTCACCTTTCTTTAGCAAAACCAGGAGGACTGCATCAGTTTTCAGGCCCTAAAGCCGCTCTGAAAATCCCCTTGCTTCAGCTTTTGTTTTCAGCCAACATTACCGTATGCCTACTCTTCCTATTTAGTACAAATAGCTCAGCTAACTGAGCACCCAGAAGAGATGTAAATTGTGGAGTAGCTGAAAATGGTCATTATTTGTGCTTTCCAGTTCTCAGGTGGATGAACAAGATAGGTGGTACTAGCCAGCCGTGCACAACGCCCCAGGTACAAACCCCCATCTGAGAACAAGTGCCAAGAGCCACTGGTGCCTGTGTAGTTCAGTATGTAACATATCTACTGGGTCTTGTTCTTCCATTGTAGGTATCTTGTCCACCCAAGTGCAAACAAAATGTTATTTGCTACAAAAAAAGTGCATTCTATGTTGTTAGTTTATAGTCTTACATCTGCTTATGTCCAGGAGAGTCGTCTACAAATGAAACCCAGCTTTGCTGCAGGAGTAGAAATCAATGTGCTAGTGCAATACGAAAGAGCTCTCTTTTAACAAGAACTCTCTCATTTCTTCAACATCCATGTTCTCTTCAACAGAAAATAGTTTGCATGTGCCTTTTGTTTTCTCTTCTGAAGGATGGAGGTAAGACCTACCCACTTGTCAGAGACGTGTGCAGGCTACTTGAGCAGTAAGAGAAGACCTCTACATTTTCATCAGTGTGCTTCAGAAAGTACTTCCCCAAAAGATGCTATTGGCAATTTGTGCTGCTGCCCTGGAAGGTGACCCTGAGCATCCAATAGGATGTGAATGAGAATTCCCTTTGTGGCAGGTGTGCTGGACGTGTTGCAGCATCACTGAGTGCAGGAGGAGACTTGTCCATCAGTAGAGATCACTGGGCTCCTTGAGACTTACGCAAGAACGGTTAGAGCTGTGTGAGATGTCACATTTTCTTGGGAAAGTTGATTATTTCACACCTCCTTTCATTCCAAATTTGGAACATAATAGAAATATCAAAACTAAGCTTATTGAAGTCCTTTGTTTGCATCCTGGTGTTTGGACGTTTTAGGGGATTCATATAAAATCAAAAAGGATTAAAAGTGCTTGATAATGCTGTAAAGTTTCAGTGAAATCAGTGATTATGTGAAACATTTCCACTCCTGTCTGTTCTGCTAGGAAGAAAACAAAAATTGTCAGTTTTAATAAGAAATGAGTTACCAATTAAATTTATACTACTCCTCAACATCAGCTGTACACTCCAGGCTGCTAGCAGTGTCTTCCTTTGGCAGGTCTCACCACCAGCCTCCCATCATTTCTGTGACAGCTTTTCTCCACACAGATGGAACAAGGCATGAGCTCTCATGATGACACAAAAACCCCAATCCTAATTTTGCCTTCCTTTTCATTCTTCCCTGTTTAAAGGAGGATGAGCAGTTCTGGTTTGCACTGAGGATCTCCCTGGAAAGGTGCAGCAACAGCAGTGGCCCAGAAGAATGGGCTGTGAGCTTACAGGTCCTACCTCATGGCACTAAGCATGGTGAAACAGGAGGTGTGCCAGCCTTACTTTCTTCATTAAGTCTATTCTAGGGTCTCACAAGTTTTATCTACAGTATCCTCAGAGCACAGGTAAATAAGGCTGGTGGCTAAAATCGAAGGGCTTCTATTAGCTTGTTCCTGCAGTGGTTTAGGGCCACTCGCAGGGATGTGAACATCTACTTGGAAATACATCCTGACATGCCACTCTACGAGAGATGTTTCACCACTTAAGTATTATGAAATAAGAAGTTCCTCAATTTATGGATTTTTCTTTTATTCTATTTTTTTCTCTTTTCAGTTGCTGGTTTCCAGTTTGGGGAACACCTGGAGATTACCCAAGATTTGTTTCAATCAATTTTCAGCCTCTGTGAGTAATTATAAAATAAAATAGTTTAAGAAGAAAAATTCTTTTTTGAGAGGAGAAATGAATTAGCCTTGGAGCTTGGTGTCCTCTCCCAAGAAACTTGTGAAGTATCTTTTACAATGTGGGAACAGCAATTTGATTGTATT
Source organism: Rhagologus leucostigma (assembly GCA_013397725.1). NCBI lineage: Eukaryota > Metazoa > Chordata > Aves > Passeriformes > Rhagologus > Rhagologus leucostigma. Next base: position 548,941 of record VZTD01000437.1, on the reverse strand, counting down.
ATAAAACAGACTGGAGAAATGCACAAATCAAACTGACAGGCAGTTCCAGTCAGCAGTGATTACAAAAACTCCAGCTCACAGCATAAGCCCTCTCTAACCACATCCAGGGGTTCTATTTTTGAAAGGGATCAAAGACCTGACAAAAACGTTCTCACCATCTTCATTTTAGAAGAATTCTGAATCACTCCATATGCCACCGTGTAAAATTTCAATTCTTTTCCCCCTCCTTTGGCAACACTGTTAGGGTATGAGACAGGGTCAGACAGTAACTACTTGTATGAGTGAGGAGTTTAAAGTTAAGCCTGTGCTTTGATGAACCATAACAATCACACCATATTTCAGAAGCACTGATTGCTGAGATGGCCCAGACACTTTGCACCTCCCAGGCTCAGGTCTGTGAGGGCTGCTGCTTTGGAAGAGGCAATTACCTGTGCACAAGGATGTTGTGGTGATGAGCAAGCCTGAGGTTTGCTCCAGAATCCTGCCTCTAACAGTCCTGCCTGTGCTGGATACTTTGGGGAAGACCCCTTCTCATTTTCTGCTGGAGATATGGTGCTGCCATAGTATATCCTCATCTGAGGGGTCCAGCGGACACCAGTGGGCCGCACGGGGCTGTGCCTGCTGGCTTGGGGTTACTACATCACCTTTTCCTTTGTGTCATACCTGCCTTTGAACTTGCCTTTCCTGTTTCTCCTCACTACTCAGCTGCCCTGCATCTGAGCAAGACCTGCCCAGGTCCTGTCTGCTCTGCACCAGTCTTAGGCCCATGGCTGTGGTGAGCACAGGGACGTAGTGACACATTGACTTGTGTGGCTGAGGAGATGATTCACGGGCGGAGCACATCCTTGTTTCAGGGCAACTGTGCCTACCAAAGGGGCAGGATGGACAGCTGCAAGAGGTGCCTGCTTCAGTCATCTACCACCACGTGGAACCTGCAAGTCTCCCAGCACCCCATCTGGGGTGGCTCTGCCTTCAGAGCAGGGAAAGCAGATGGCTCCCCAACTGCAGTCAGCAGGCACCTTGATGGGCTTCATTCTCTTCAAACCTCTTCAAGCTTACAGCAAACACATCCCCTTTAAATTTTCTCTGCAGCCAACAAAGGAGAGAGGTGCTGCTAGGACATGGCTGCTCCTATCAGCAGCTATACAGCTGAGTCCACTGGGTGCCTGTTTCTCCTCACTTGCCATAAGGAAGGTGCAGAGAACTCGCTCAGGTATGGACATCACTGCTGTAGGAGCATGTGATGTGGGTGCTGCTTTCTGAGTCACAAAGTGTGTCATCTGAGAGTCTTGGATGTGACCTTACTCCAGTAACACCACCGGAAGTGCTTTCTGTGCATGCACATAATCCTTTCTGAAATGCAGAAAAACCTTCTTTGACTCAAGAAAGCTCCAGATGTTGCTATAGCTCTTGCATATTTTCTTGCTCCAGAAACTAAAGGCTTTTCTTTAAATTAACAGCTGAGTTCCTGCCTTTACAGACTGCTTTGGAGCCCTCCCTCCCACAGCATCTCACAGGGACACAGCTCACAAAGGCTGCTAGACCATCAAGTGCAGAGCTAGTCTAAACCTGTCACGAATATCAGTGCTGATTCCATATATTAATTATATGTTGTGTAAAAAAGGATTTCCTAAGAGGTTTGGGTTTTTTTAAGTTAAACTGAAGATCTGGACCTTTTCCTTTTTATGCGTCAACAGACTAGATAAACCAGAATGGAAAATCCTGTAAGAAGCATACTTCATGTATCAGTATTGCATATCAGCATCACATCTCTGGAGTGCCTTCTTTGTTATGGAATGAACCCTGTCGTTATAAAATGAATCTTTCTTCAAAGGAGTATCCTCAGGTTTAACATGTATTTCCTATTTCTCTTAATTTATTGCTTATCTTTGAAGGAGCAGGAGATCCCCTTGTCCACCTTCTGAGTGCTAATGGCTTTTAGCATGATGGGTCATTTTACCAGGTGGGCAGGGAGAGTGCAGAATGAACGATATAACAAGGACGGGTGGTGGCAAGCAGGAGTTTGCTGGTGACACACCTTCGGGGCTTCCCACACAAAGGGAATTTCACAGACTAGAAACTTCACAGCTGTGTTCATTGTGCTCACAGCAGCCATTCCTCCATTACTGTACCTCACATCACCCATTTTTGCAAAAAGTTACCAAGGAAGTGTGTAGACAAGCAATCCTAGCAACCCCTGATAGACATTGCTTGTCTTAATCCCAGTCATGAGCTGCACTGACAGATGACTTCATGATGAAAGACAAACATGGTCCCTGGTGATTCCCCAATCTTTCACCTAACAGTTTCCTCATAGAAATGGGCTTAAATGGTTAAACTATGAAGTAGCCATACAAAATAAATGAAGTGTTAAAATGATTAAGGTATCATCACTGAGATATCATAATTACAACTACTTGGTACAGAAATTGGGATTTTAATGTATGCACGCTGACATTGTGGACCTGCAGTTGTAACATTTTTGATTGATGCACCTCAACTTTCTGAAGCATCCCCATGCAGAGAATCCACCTGAGGTGGCAGCATGCCTGCAGGAAATCTCTGCTGGCAAAACCACCCTGCGGCTCAGTGCAAAAGAGAAGAGACTCGGTGGCTGTGCCTGCAGAGGGCTAGTCTAGCCTACGGTTTACCTTATTGAAATCTCAGCATGGGCAAGGTTAGAGCTCACAGAAGCAAAGATCTTTGCTAAGAACCTAACTAAGATGAGTGCAGTCTGGGCAGACCTTGCCTGGACACCGAAGTCAGGGCTTCAGCATTACTGTGGATGGGACCTCAGTGTTAAGTCTTCAGGGATGGTTCTGGGAACAGCGCACAGTCCCCTGAAGCTGCACTCATTTAAAATGAGCTGTAAGGCATTTCCTGGTGCTGCATTTACAGAAATCAATGTGTACTACAATTTTACACCCCTGTTTTTAGGAAATGCCCAGGCTGGCAGGTGGTGACAACTCTCTTGTAAGTGCCTGCGCTTCAAAACTTTTCCAGAGCACTGTAGAGGTTTCCTAGCAACTTCCTTCCATGGCCTTTGTGCTCAATTTTGTTGTTTGCCATCATAAAACAGTGTTTCTGCCTATTTAAACCAGTTTAGTTCTTTTAAGCTGGCCAGGCACGGGCAGTACAGCAGCAGTGTCTGATTTATATCCATTTCAGCTTTTTATCCTTATATCCTTTTCCTCCAAAACTAACAAAACCTGAAGCAATGTAGGTAGGTTTCATGCCTTTTTTTAACTAACCAGACCATCAGCCCATTGCTTAAATTGCTGAGCAATAGAAAAACTCCAAATTTAAAAAAGAAAATCCAAATATAAAAACATATATACACAGCAGCAATGTATTCTGTGATCTCTGCATCTCTTACACAGCTCTTCTGGCATATTGAAACCAACAGATGTTGATCATGTGCTTTGGACAACTCTTTCCAAATACGTGAGAGACATCACATTTTTGAGCCAAAAATGCTCTTAAGAACAAGCAAAACCAAAGTAGCTAAACTGAGCTAACCTTTGAGCGCATACATGTGTATCCAGTTTAAAAATGGCCATAGGTTTTAAGCCTGTAAATTCATCCATAGCATCCAGGTTTGAACATACTGAAGTGTTTATTCAGTATTGTGTACTGGCTGAGACAGGCAGCTTCTGACAGGCAGCTTGAAATGACACCTTTAACTAGAAAGAGAGGAAGCAATTTGGTGAGCAGAGAAAACTTTAAAGGGTTTGGGTGTAAGAGGGTGCAAGAGAGAAACCCGGATTACCTCTGTGTCCTGGAGCAGCACTGAGACGTTGTTTGTTACGGAGGTAATTCACTACAGAAATACGTATTCTTGGTGTTTTCCTTGGAACCTGCACTGCTCTGTGAGCGCTCTCATAGAGAGCCATGAACAACTATGTATGAATCTATGAACTGAAGTGCAGCAGGAAATGTGGATTCAAGTCCCCCATACTGCAACCAGACTCCTTCCTGCCCTCACCAGGATCCATCCCTGCCTGACGCTGAACAAATCCCATATTCACAGGGCTTGGCATCCCACATGGGCACGACTGAGGCACAAACCCGGCCCTTCCAAAACTGCCCGATGCGAACTCTCTTCCTCTTTTCCCAGGCTTGGCTGCCACTATTTTAACCCAGCATCAGGCACCTCCATTAGAGATCAGCTGCACTTACATCCTCATGCATGTTGGGGCTTTGCCTGCTCTTGCCATTTGCCAAACTTTACTGCTATAAAACACTGGATTTCTTGCTCAGCACTAGTGCTTGCACCAATGTGGCTATGTCAGCTGTTGGCATCAGTTGCAGAGATCAGGGCAAACTTCCAGAGCAGATCAGACCTTGGATTTCCATCAAAACGCATCTGTTCCTGGCTGAGAGTTATTCCCACCACCTTTATAGCTGGGTGGGATAATGAGCTATTGAATCCACAAATTAGCACAACATGGAGTTCTTTTAATTGCTTTCCTCTACAGAAAGTCAAGGCTGCTAGTGCATCTTGTGTACACCAGTCAGCCCAGCAAGCTAGAGGACTTACAGCTGACAGTGTCAATTCTTTTTAAAGTGTTACTGCACTGCTGACATTTGAAAAGCAATTTAATATTTCTCCCATGACAGTCACTTCAAATATTCTGGAAACAACCCGTATGAAACCACGGATGACAGTTACAACACTTGTCTTTTCTGAGATGCCCAGGCCAGATTTGGGTACAGCTTGTGCTGGGCAGGACTGTGAGGTGAACAATGCAGCAAACACAGCTCGTCCATCCACTTAAATCCTCTTGGCAATGGCGGTATGCAGGGGGTGAGCCTCACACCTCAGGCCCTGCCTCAGGAGTGTTGTAATTAAAGAACACAAGGGCTGGAAGGAATTCACGCAGAGCTGCTGCAGCAGCGCTCCCTCTGCAGCGAGCTGCAGCACCAAGGGTTAACACTCTGCTGCCTGCCTCACAAATCTGCATAATGCCTTGCTTTGGCAGCTCATTTGCATAATTTTAAATTACTCTTTTGTCTGGCAAATAAAATCTTAAACATAGCTTCAGACATAAGTGGTAGATACTAATGTTTCATATCCTAAGAAGGCTTGGTTAAGTCTATTTGTCTGAACTCGACAACAGAGGTTGTAAAAATAATTTTAACAGAGATGTTGTTTCTTTATCTCACAGCCTTCAGTGCCATTTTGACTACCTAAATAAGGTCTAATGTGCTCACCCACCCTTCACAGAGGGGCGGAAGCTTGCCTACACACGCTCCGACTCTCCGGAGGGCTCTGCAGCTCCAGCCTTTGCCGGGGCGGGGGGGGGGGTCCAGCCCGCCCTTCTCATTAAACTGCAGAAACAATGCAGCAACTGGAGACTGAATCCCCGTCATCAGCACATCCTTACCAGAGACGGGCTTCCAGGCTGTAGCTGTGTACCCAGAGGTGTCAACTGGTGTGAGCTCAGTGTCCCACCTCCCGCTGCCAGGAGGGGTTCAGCTCAACAGAAGATGGATACTTACATTTCCTCAGATGAATCACACTCCCAGCTCCATTGACTGCCATAACTAACTCTCCACTGCCTAGTGTGGGAGATTAGACACCAAAATTCAGGTATCTGTTTTCTGGATCTAATTCCCACTCCAAATTCAGCTGACAGCCTGTGAGGTGGTCTTCGTGGGCAGAGCCCCATACCTCTCAGCTATTCTTTCCCTCGCCCTGGTAGACAGATACAAAGCACAATGTCTTTTACTCTCAGTGATGTGTTTCAGTGTAGGAGAAGGGGCTATTAGCCTGCACTGGCACGTCAGTGAGTTTTAAATCATAGCTTATCAGAACAGCAGAATAAATCCTAGGAAATACGAAGCCAAATGGATAAGTTGCTGATCATAATGACTGAAGCCTATTTGAACTCCTGCCCTAGTGCTTCACATAGGATAAACTTCTGCACATTCCTCGGGCAAAACCCTGTAACTTGTGCACTAAAATTGAACAGCATTTCTAAATGGGACATCCCAAACCAGTGTATTTGTGCTCTTCCCTCTGTAATCCCAAAAGCTAGGTGACACAAGAAGACATTTCCCACTTGACATCAGCTCCCCCCCAGCAGTGTGCTCAGCAGGCATTCCGCCCAGAGGAGCAGCCAAGGGGCTCCCCTGCCAGCTGGAAGGTGCGGTGACAGGGAAAACTTTAGGCAAATTTAGCTGGGTCTAGGTAGGTTGCACAAGATGTACGGGGGGAAAAGGCCAAGTATAAGTACATAATCCTGAGTGAATAGATCTGTCAAATGCTAACAAGTTTCTACCTGGCTTGTTTACTTCAGTTTTTCTTTTGCCCAGTGCTCGTAACCCAAATTCAAACTTTGAAGTTTCCTGCAAGTGATAATATACTGACTGCCCTCCTTCAGATTCTACTGGCATTACAGTTTTCATGAAAATGTTTCAAAGATGACTTAGGGCCATATTTTTTCTCCTTTCCCATTTTGCAATATCTAAACCTTTTACTTGACACTTTTTAAAAGAATTAGATGAAGTAGATATACAGTATTAGACATTTAAGCCCCAATAATTAGTCTTAGTTCACAGCAAAAGGCAAGTGAAACTACCTGTATGTTTAGTTGGTAGCAAGTAATTCTGAATTTGCAAATCTGCCTGCAGTTTCATGTCAACTACCTGCCTGTCTACAGAAATACCCTCGCCAACACATACGCAGGCATATACAACAGTGTTGCAATTGCTGTTATTCACAATAAAATGTTCAGCCATCAGTTAACTATGTTCCTTTCCTCTTAACTGCAACAGAAGAAAAACCTTCCAGACTATTTATTCGTATTTTCTTTCCTCCATTGGTTTCAATGAAGCTAAATGTTAACTGCCAAAGCAGTTCCCAGCACAGTCTTCGTGCGCTGCATCTCCTATTGACCACTGTCTCCATTGCAATTTTTTTCTGCCTTTCAATACTGAAGCTCCATCACCATAAAAATCCTATTTTGTGGGACTCCCAGATGTTAGAGCTGCCTCTCTTCACATGAATTTAACATCTACTTTTTTGACATTTAATCACTTCCATGACTGGTTGCAAGACTCACTGCAACTGCGTTCTCAGCTATGGAAGACACTATAAGGACATGGAAGAAGAGTAAAAAAAATGCCATCCTGTTCTGTGTAAATGTCCGTAGTGATTGAAGGGGGGAAAACAAAGAAGAAAAAATGCTCACAAGATTTTTAGCAGAAGGTGCAATCTTCCCTGGAAGCAAAACCCATCATTTAAAGGGAACGGGCTGTGTTTGACACTTTGCCTGCACCTCCTGACAGGAACCTCCAACTGCTGAAACATGGAAGAGATATTTCAGATGAGATGGTGGATTTGTAGTCTCTATGTACACTCCTTTTGCACAGGCCAAATTTCTCCTTAACAGCCACTGTTTATGAGCCACTACTCAAATGACACAGCCTCTGGTTTGCTTAAAGTGCCAGCTGTAACTAGAGGCTGCTTTGGAGCTATTTCACAAGCTCAGTTTTCCCTCTGTGTGCCTGTGCTATTGTTCAAATCAGCAGTTTGGGCTCGAAACTCATCTTCCTCTCACCATCTCCTGTTTGATGTTGTGGAGCAGCCTGAGAGCACACAAATCCTTTGGGGTGAAACCAAATGGAAAACTCCGCTCCCAAAGTGCATCATTATCTCTGGGGAAGCTGTGGATGTTCAGTCCATGAGGAACAGCTAGAGCTGGCCAGCAAAACCACCCTCAAAAGGGGGATGGCTGGGCACTTGGCACCTGCAGCTTTGTGCTACACTGGACTTCTCCAGAAATGTTTAATTTTTTTTTTTTCAAGTGGAATTAAAACCCAAGAACTATCTACTATTTCTTCCTACATTACAAATAGCCATCCATGACAAATGGCTATTTAATGACAGAGAAACAGCAGCTAAAAAGTAGGCTGAAAGTATGTACGCTGAAAGGTAAATTCTGGCCCCACTGGAGTCTGCAGAAAAATTCACTTGCTTTTGACCTGGAAGGTCTCCACTCCTTTTCCTCCCACAAAAAAATTTACTCTGCAATAATTTCAGAAGGCAGTACGTGAATCAAGGGCACACAGAACTATTGCTGTGAATGCATTTCACCCGCACATTTTATAAAGGTGATTTTTTTTTTCCAAAACTGCCACTTTTGAAGGTAAATAAAGTTAAGACAAGAGTAGCTAACCCAATCAAATGGAGCTAATAGGAAAATAAAAAACCATTTCCTTGTCCTAGTTAATCACCTGGACTCCCTTGACAGCCTGCAGACAGGTAAGAAGAACGCAATTCCACAGGGAACCCAGATAACCCCCTAGGAACATATGCCCACCTTTAAGGTTGATAAAGTTCGAACAAATTCTGTCTTTCCTTACCAGGAACTTACAGGAAGCTGCTCTGATATAAAAGAACACAACTCTGTTTTACAGCTGCCTGCACAGGAACATCTACCCAGGTGACACACAGTCTCAGAGATACACGCACCATGTACACTGTGCATGCCAGCTCTGCCCATGCCACCTTACAGGGACAGCCACACAAGAGGCTGCCCACAGCCTCTGCTCCCTCGGCTCCTGCACAGCATCCAGGATGCCTGGTGAGCTCCTCCTGTCACGCTCAGCTGCATTTGTCAGCGGACAGGTCTGGGCTACACATAAAAAAGTGATCATGTAAACTTTGTGGTGGGGCCTGGACAAGAGAAGATGTCCTGGTTGCCCAGTCAAAAGGAACAGATGTTCAGAAATGCCTCTGTGGGAGCTGGAAGAGAAAGACGCAAGTAAGAAGCAATGTCAAGTGAGTGTCAAAATCTCCGTCTACCAGGTAGTGGTGGATCTACAAACTCCACTGAACACTTGGCAGAGACCTCACTTTGATCCCAGACATGTTGTGCCAACACCCCTAAACAGAGAAAGCAAACCATACTGTGTAGTAAAGCAAGGAGAAACAGATCATAGATTCCTTGAATTATTGGTGTTGGAAGGGACATTAAAGATCATCTAGTTCCAAATGCCCTGCCATGTGCAGAGACACCTTCCACTAGGCCAGGTTGCTCAAAGCCCCATCCAGCCTGGCCTTGAACACTTCCACGGATGAGGCATCCACAGCTTCTCTGGGCAGCCTGCTCCAGTGCCTCACCACCTTCACACTGAAGTTTCTTCTTATCTCTTATCTAAATCTGCCCTCTTCTAGTGTAAAGCCATTACTACGTGCCTTTGTACAAAGTCCCTCTCCAGCTTTCTTTTAGGCTAAATTCCTTGCAGAATCCTAATTTCTATTTCTGGAGTCCTTCACTGCAGAGCTGAGAGAGGAAATAGAGAGTAGATCAGACAAGGGAGGAGAAGGGAGATCAGGCACCTGCAGTATTGCCTGATTTTAAACAGATGTACTTCAGTCCAGTAGCAAGTGTTGTATCTGCAGGCTGTGTGCCAAAGCTTACCATAATCACTTCTGATTATCTGAGTCTCAGTCAAATTTTGACACAGATTTCTGGTCTCAGAGGTCTTTGTTAGCTTAACTGACCCAAGCATTGGAAAGGCAGCAGGAGAACTACCTAGTACTGCAGCTAGGGGAAAGATAAAGATCAAAGCAGAGCTCAACTTTTTTTGAGTCGCTGAAGAATCCACAGGGCAGAGAGAAATGGTGTGTGCACTATTGGACACTGAAGAACCCACTGTAAAAAAAGTTTCATGGAAAGTGAGTTTTCATCAGCTCTGAACCTTACTAAGCTACCTGCTCTTTTGTGGCCTTAAATAATACTTCATAATACAAACCAAACCTACACCAGCATCATTTTTGCAGAAGACAAATGATTTTTCTGTTACAGTGACCTCTTTACTTGATAGCCAGGTGTGAGTTAGAAAATAAGAGACTATAAACACTCAGTATCTGACATCAAGATGAAATTTCAGCTGTCATGATATTTAAGCAATGTATAAAAAAATCAGGCTGTGACAACTTGGGACACAAGCATGACAAAATATTGCCCAGGACAGCAGAAAGCAAATGGCTGGCAGTGCAGTCCTCAGATAGAATTGTCTGATTTCTAGTGTTAACTTGCAAACTATGAAACTTGTGTTGCAAAACACAAGGATGAGGTTCCCAGCCTCCAAGAAACCACTCAGACACTATACCTAGACAGAGGGAGGAGAAGAGGCAGTGAGGGACCTGCATTGCTTCAGTTTGTGGCACAAGGTGGTGGCAACCTTGCCATGTACTTTGCTGCTCATTATAGGAACTTCTTTTCAGCCTTGGGAACAATCTAGAAACTGTAGTTTTCTGCACAGCATTCTTGCCTGACATTTCCAGGAATGCTGGCCTCATCTCTTCCAGAGCAAAATACAGTCTTATGGTGCCAGCCTGATGTCATCTCTGTTGACATCTGGACTTAACAGCCTGGAAAGTGCATTCTGGAGCTCTCCTTCACTGCCTGAAGCCTTTACTTCTACTCAGGGCTTTCTCCCTGGCTTCTGCATGTCCCATCAGCCACAAACTGTGGTACACCTGCTGGCATCTGCTCCCACTGTTTACAGAGCAAAGTCCCTTGCAGTCCTCTTACCCCAATCCTCCCATCTTTAGCAGGGCCCCTCCCTTCAGAACTAACAGACTTCTGTGTAATCCACCAGGCCTACAGCTGCCGAGTAGCAAGCATTTGGGAATAAATCTGTCCCAGTGCATATTATTCAGAAGCCTTTTCTAATGTGAAAGTTCCTGACCCACTGGAACTGAACATTTGTGGAGCAGGACGCTGGATAAGATGACCTCCAGAGATTCTTGCCAAACTATGTGCTTCTACCAGTCTGAAGACTTCAGGAAACACTGACTCTCATCAAAACTCAATTTCAGACATGACAGCAGTGATCCCACAAGAGTTATTTTGTATGGTATTTCTAAGCTGGAATAACTCTTACACGGAAAATATACCAGAAAGAAACTTGTTCTGCTGGTTGGGTGTTGGTGTATTTATAGTTGCACCTTCATAAGGAAGCTGCTCCTTTCCCTGTAGACCTGAAAATAGCACTATCTACACATGGAGGAGCTGTGAAACGTAGGGAGCCAAATTATTAGGCCAAGACATACAATGCTGACTTAAAGACACATTTTGTAAAGAGGAAAAATGTGGTTTGGGTCTTAAGCGTTTTTTTCATGACTTGGCAAATACGAATTTTTAAATACCATTTCAGTATTGGATGCTGTCATCCAACAGACTAGGGCAATCAAGAGGACTTTAGAAAAATCTTCTATTTTGAAGTTCTTAAAAAACACAAGTTGTAAGAATGAGCAGTTCTGCAATCAGAAAGCAATTCTATTTGAAGTCAAATTCAGATAATCAAAGTGCCATCAAGCTGTAACCCCCGTAATTATCTTCCGGGAACTGCATCAGTGGCCAAGGCAGGCATTCAATGGTAATGCAAAAGTCAACTAGTAAAATGCAGCCTTACATCCCTGAGCTGGAACTTCCTGCATATTCCTAACTTGTGTCAGTTGAGCACTTGGCTTTGTGTCCTCTCACCTACGCTTAGTTGCCATTTTAGACAGCAGTGTAAACTCTTCGTGTGAACAAGAGCTGACATTTGCACTACTCAAGTTTATTCTGGCTCTGAACACAAGTTCCAGTGGAATCCATTTTTATATTTTTTTAATTTTTGCTCATGCTGAGTGTTTGCATTGGCAAAGCCATGAGCAATGGCTAAAACTGGGGGTTAGACACAATGTAAATAAAGCTACACAAAAGGATTGCTTGGAAATGGCCAGCAGCAGACTGCTGAGGCCTAGCCGATGTCTCTCATCAGGGCTTTCCCAGCTCCTTTCCCGTATCTAACAGGTTTCCATAACCTGTTAACTTTTAAAGGCTGTGTGTTAATGGTGGAAGGCAGCGAGTAATGGAAATCTCTTCCTTATGCCCACCCCCTTAGAGAATTCCAATGAACAAGTCATAGCATTTGGAAATGTAAATGCTTTGAAGAACTACTTCTTGAACAGAAAAGCAAAACATAAGTATCTGAAACTTCCCAAAACCTACCAAAAATTCTTGATGGTATTCCCAAGAGCTCTGCAGGAATTCACGTGACTCATCTTCCTACTGTTCAATTGAAAAGAGGAATGACTGACAAATATTCATTTTCTGTCTGGGAAAAAAAATTAAATTGAGAAGCAAGGCTTTTCAGGTGGTTATCAAAACACAAAAGTGATTCTGATGAAATAACTGAGGTCAAGACAGCTCACAAGCATCTCTCACTCTGATAAACACCACAAAAATATTTTCAGGGAAAAGCATAAAGACAGATGTTGGGGAAAAAAAAGCAGAAAAAACCTAACAAACTTAGGTACAATCAATCACAGAACTAAATAATCCATAAACTCTAGGCTCTGTCCTAACAGGAAAAAAAAGTAAAAAGGTAAACATGGACCTACTAGTTTGCAAAAGCACCATCTCACTATCAAGCAGAATGAGTCCTATTCCATGCCTTGTGTATTTCCAGAAACCCGTTAGTATTTGCCTCCCAGGACAAGCTAAATTACTTATTTGTATTCTTGAAGGCATTTGAGTATCACTGCCACTTGAGAACAGAACATATGGGGAAACTTCATCTGAGAGTAAGAAATCTGGAATGCATCAATTGAATATTTCTTCTCTCTGTGACATTTCCTCATGTTAATGATAGCTGGGAAAAAACCTTTACAAACTCCCCAAATCTTTGGGCAGCAAGAAGCTGCATCAGCCGATTCTTGGATTAGCTCCTTTCAGCTGTACTGGAGAAAGAGCCTAGGAAGAAAGGGGAGTTGAAGATGGGAAGTTGCAAAGTTCCTTACGGTCTGAAAGTGGGGGAACAAACTGCGATTTTTAGAGTTTATGATTATACAGACTCAGAAATTTTTGGTACCATTATCTTGTGATTACCATCATTCCTCACATGCTAAAAACTTCCAAGTCAGTTTTCCAAACTTCTGATATCCTGAAAACAAGCAAGAGCAGGCTGCAAAAGCAGCAAATTCCAGTTAAAAAAAAAAAATCACCAAAGTCAAAGCTTGGTACAATCCCTGCTAAGGTGTTTAGTTTCTATAGAAACAAATGGCTGTTTTATTGACTTTGCTACTCAACCTTCGGTACATTGAGATGTTAATTCGTTAAAAACAGCTCCATTGGCAAGGTGTGATCTCTTGGAACAGTTCAGTTAAATCCTGTCCAGAAGGAAGGCATGCAAGGCCAGCGGCATCGAGAGTTTCACAGCGTGGTCTTTTTTTTCTGATATACCACCAACCTAGTGGTTAGTCTAGAGAAGACTGAAAAGGGAGCACATCTATAAGTATCTAACAGGAATGTGTCAAGAGGATGGTGCCAGACTCTTTTTGCTGATGCCCAGCGGTAGGACGAGGACTAAAGACCATAAACCGAAATAGAAGTTCCACTTCAACATAAGGAAGAGCTGCTTTACGCTGAGAGTGGCAACGCACTAGAACAGGCCGCCCAGGGATCTCGCTCCCTCTCTGGACACATTCCAAACCCACCTGGACACGTTCCTATGCCACCTGCTCCAGATGACCCTGCATTGGCAGAGGGGTTGGACTGGATGATCTCCAGAGGTCCCTTCCAACCCTAACGATTCTGTGAACCTCCCTGAAAAACTGAAAAATCCCGGCTGCTGCAGGAAGGACTGACCAGAAATTCAACGAGAAACGCAACCGGAAACGACAGAGCCAGCACCGGCCGTGAAGAGCGGGTGCCGAGGGGCGCTGGGCTTGAAGCACCTGCGGGCATCGGGGGAAATCGGTGCCCCCCCCCACAAGGCACCGCTGGGGACCAGCACACTGAGGCCTTACACACCCACACCCCCGCTTCCTCCCCAGAGCCGCCCCGGCCACGGGGAAGCGGCTCCGCTCCCGCCCAGCGCCTCAGGGGCAGCCGCGCGCGCCGCCCGCCGGGGAAGCGCTCTGGGGCGAGGCGGGGGGGAGGAGAGAGGTGGGGGGAGGCACGTGGTGCTTTACGTCCCTCTCGCGCAATGACGTCATCGCGCCCCGCCGCGAGGGCGACGCACCGGGCCAATCGGCGACGCNGCGCGCGCCGGTCAAGCCCCGCCCCTTCCCTGTCGCGGCGCACGGAGGGCGGGGGAGGGGGCAGGGAGAAGGGCCCGCTGGAAGCCAAGATGGCGGCGCGTGCGTGAGCGCGGCGCGGGCCCAGCTCCGAGCGGCGCCGTTGCGGCC
>VZTD01000437.1:447165-534632 GCA_013397725.1 Rhagologus leucostigma | reverse complement strand
GGCCCGACCCCCCCAGCCGGGCCGCGGTTCCGCCGGGTCCCGAGGCGATGCGCTCCGAGAGGCCTCTCCCGGCGGCCGCCGCCGCCAACTTCGCCCCGCGCGAGGTCGGGGGGCCGCGACCTTCGCCGCGGGCCCGGCGAGGGCTCCGGCCGGCCAGGGAAATCCCGGCGTCCGGCCGAGGAAGGGGGTTCCCGGGGATCCCTGGCCGAGGAAGTGGGTTCCTGGGGATCCCTGGCGGAGGAGCGAGAACGTGTCCATATTAATCAGCGATGGAGCGAGGCAGACAATGCGGGTGGGGGATCGCGGTGTGTGAGAGAATGACGGGAGCGGGGATAAAGGCGGCAGCGCTGTCACACGCAGCGCCGGTGTGCGCGCTGCCTTCCCCTGCTCACGCACAAGGTGTTAGATACAAAAGGAGGCCCGATCTCCAAATCACTGATGGTGTGCGGCTTGGCTGAGATGGGGATGACAGCTGCCAGCCTGGAAACCACGCAGCTAACTTTATGTAGGATTGGGGGAGAGAAATTGCAGGCTGGGGAGAAACTGGAGTGCTTGGGAGAAAATGAATCCGTGAACGAAATTTTCTTCACTGCTTGACGTGTATTTGACAGCTCTGTGTGGCTGTCAAATATTTCTTCTGTAGCAGTTGCTAATGGTATTTGTAGTAGCTTGCAAATTTAACTTCTGCTCTTTTACATAGGAATTCTTAAAAACCTACAACTTCTTCTTTAATTTCGCACAAATTTATGCGTGAATAAATCGTGATCTTTAATCATCACTGGATAGAAACCTAAAGTCTTTTTACACTAAAGATAAATGTTATTTAATTATTCTAAACAATATTTAAATATTTGTAAGTCGTAAAAAGCATGAACTCTTGGTTATAATCCCTGGTTTTGTTAGTACCAGGTTTTGGAGTAGGTCAGGGTCCAAGTCACTTCACTGTTGTTTGTAGTTAGGTCACTTTTCCTAGACCAGTCTTTGCTGAGATGCCTCTTAAAACAAGAGAGCTTTGAGAGTGTATGATGAGGAAAATAGGTCGTTTTAAAGACAGAATGTCTGCCTAACTACATAATCCATATCCTTACAAAGGGAAAAGAAAGGATATAACAGGTCCAAAACCTGAAATGTATTAATGTGGAGTGTATTTTTTTCCCTTGATAATACATTTTACAGAATCCTGCTTCCTAGGAGGCCTGGCCATTCCTACAGGATTGATTTGCTTTCTCCATAAGTACTGCATTCAAATTTGGCATAGACCATCTTCCTTTAGAGTGACAAACTGAGAGATGATGCTGTACTAGGAGTTCTTCCACTTATTGCTTGCACTGTTTTGATTTGGAGTAAGATCTAGGGCTTTGAACTTGAAAGGACCCCATTGGGTTTTCTTTTTTTTTCTTTTTATGTTGATAGGCGCTTAGAAAACATTTGGCATATCACACTTTGCTCCAAGTGAGAGAGCTCATCTGTTTTTTCTTTAATGTTATCAATATGTTGACATATTGATATAAATTATGAGTCCCATTCAGTCTTCATAATGCTTTCTCGTTTTTTTTTTAAAATTTTTCCCTGTTCTTACCACGGCAGCACCTCTTACAACTACTGTTTGATACAAGAAGCTTCAGAATGTGCAGTAATTAATATATGGAGAAAGCTGCAGAAGTGCTGTTAAGTAGTGACTATTCTGAAAAATCAAGTGACTTCTTGAGCTGCAAGTCAGAAATTTCAACTTCATAAATACAGTTTTACTAAAAGTGCAGTAGCTGTGTATCAGAACTTGTAATGCAGTGAAATCAGAATGATTCATAAATAGGGTTGAGGCATGCACATATGTGCTGGAAATGCCAGTTCAATTTTATCAGCAACATTGCTGCTTATTACTATTCTGTCAATGTAAATCGGGATCTAGATAGCTTAGTAAGTTCTCATACACATACTCATAGAAGTTAGGATCTTGGAATGTCTCGTATCTTTGTGATGTTTCTTTCCTCTCTCACTTTATAGGCTTTTTTGAGTCTGTGCTGCAGCCAGTGGTCAGTCAGGGTTTTGTTCTGTCTGTATTCTGAATGATAGTTGTTTTTCAAAATCAGATTTTGGGATCATAATTCTGCATTGTATGCTTCCAGTAATGGATTTGTGTTCTGTGTCTAAGGAATAATCACTTACAATACAAGGCATTTATCGATGCAATCACTGTGTGTTCAGGATACAGGACAGTGTTGAATTTTTGTAATTAAGTATCTGATACAATATGCTTAATAATCAGTGTAGATATGTTAAGGCAGTGAAGTGTTTTTGGAAACCATCGTTTCCTGAAGCATTGCACTGCTCTTAAGTAGTCAACAAAATGTGAGGAAGTATTTTTTTCCAGTTTGGTATGATGCATTTTCTGTCATTCTGTTCTACAGTTCGTATTAGGTTTTCTGTGTAATTTGTTATCCCACTTACTCATGCAGCAACTGTGAGAATGATAAAACACTTAAAAGAAAAGAGGAAAAAGTAACTGTAGAACCACAAAAAATCGAAGGACTCTTAAGCACATCTACTCATCATCTGAAAATACTTCTTAACTAGTGTTTTTGAAAATGTAAGTTCATATTGTACCTTGATGGCACTTATTAGTCCTCTCTCAAATAAGCTGAAACAGTGTTGACTTCTTCACTCAGATGTCTGGGAGCTGGTGACACTGAAGAGAGTTCACAGAGGACAAGGTTATACTTAATTTTGTAGTTGTATTAGGAGTCATCTTTTGAGACGGATACTAGGCTAAGCTTTTGTTGAGGATGAACTGAGGTAATTAAGGTTTTTCTGATAAGTTTGTTTAGGAAGATAGTTAACTTGGAATTTTTCACCCAATTAATTTGTTCTCTGCAAACTAAATATGAGGAGTTTAATGGGAGAAAAATTCAGTGTGGCCTGCAGTTTGAGAAACAACTCCATAGAGTATGCGGGATGTAAATAATTAATGGCTTTAATATTTGAAAAAGATGTGTCCACCTTCTATTGCAGTGGATGTTAGATATATTTTGTTGCTTATCCACCTCTTTCAGAGTTGGAGACTTTGTGCTTAGCGAAGGAAGTTTGACACAGTTTCATAGATAAGTTAATCTTAGTAAATTCTTCTTAGTATGTTTCTTAATTTTATGTTGGGTTAGGAAGTGGGTGTAACCATGACAAATAGCCTTTTCTTGGCTGTTATGAAACCTCACAGGAGCAGTTTAACTTGCTGCTCTCTGGAAGGAGAAGAGGAGTCTTTCACTTTACATAAATGGCTTTCCGTACGTGAACTAACCTTCAGGGACAGGATTCATCTCAAAGCTTTGACTTTGTTTTTACCTTGTACTAAGAAAATTCTTGTCAGCTAAACCGTTTAAGTCCTAGCATAGAGTAAGATGTAATTTTTGAAGTGGTCATTGACACAATGTTAATGTGGTCTTTTCTCTCCTCCTGAAGATGAGATGTAATGAATTTGGTTAAATAGAGGGTATTCTGAATTTAAGGTGAGTGTTCAGAAGTGTCATGTAGTAAGTTTTTTGGCAGTAACATCTTTGAAACCAGTAGCACACCTGAGAAAAGTTAATTTGAAGCTTCAGTGAGTCTGTATATAGAGTCAGCTTTGGGGAAAGGAAGGATGATCTTGTTCTTATGTGACTTTGTTTTCCCTTAATAATATATTCAGTGCCTGTCTCTGTTATTTGAGTGTTTAGGCCGTGCCTGAACTGAAAATTTAAGTAGCGTACTTTGCATTGCCTGCATTGTTTACACTCTCTGATAATCAATTTCTGTGGAAAAAAAAACGTACCAAGAACATACCTTTTTAATCTGCACATCAGTTTAAGGTACTGTGCAAGTGATCAGTGGATATGTGGCTGCTACTCTGGCAAACGCCACCCCCCCTTGCATTTACTGATGAGCAAATCTGTTAAAAATCTCAAGCAGATGTTGCTGGAAGGAGCTTGCGCAGGGTGTGGTGTGGCTGTGCTGGGAGCCAGCAGGGACGTGGAGCTGGTGTCTTGGCCCCTGTGCTCTCTGCAGGAGCCTTGCACAGAGAGGGAGAGAGAGCTCCTGATAATGTGCTTGTTTAGCCCTGAACCCCCTCTGCTACATCCACAGGTACGCTGGGAGAGTACCTGTCCTCTTGGGTAGTGGAAGGCAGCCTGAGCATGAACTTCTCTGCTGTTACTTGTGTGTGATCTGCATTGCTGCCCCAAGTTGGAGAAAAGGAGGGATTGACTGATACATTTCTAAATAGAGAACCTGCAAGTTGTGTCCAGATAATACAGTACTTCTTTTAGCTTAAGTGATTTATTTTGGTGTACTTTAAACTGTTCCTAATCTACTTTAGCGAAAGTGCAGGTAGCCTGCCTCAAACAGGAATAGATGGTTTAATTACTGGGAAGCCATAACTGATGTAGTACTTGATTTCCCTGAGTTGCAGCTGCTTGATGAAACTTTAGTAACGGGCAAAGTGTTGAACTTCGTTTTAGGATTAGTTTCTTGAAAGTATAGCCAAATTTAGATTGACGTCTTTCAGAAGAGAATGAGGGAATGGTATGACTGTCATGACATTAATATTATTAATAATATTATCATCAGACTTTTAGTTGGAAACACTTTTTAAAAAATAAAATGGTTTGGCTGTCTCAAAGGGTTTGCACCACTACTATGGTAATATAGACTGTTATAGGATTCATGTATGCAGCAGTGCATTAAGATTTGATCTTACTTAGTATTGGTACTTAAGAACAATAATTTGGGAAGTTAAGCATCAGAATTTACACATAAGTGTTACTTCATGTCTGGTTGAATATGGAAGGTTACTTATACATAGGCTGGTATTCTAGGCCTTTTTGGACATTGCTCTGCCAGGATCCTCTTCTGGTTCAGTTGCTTGCTACATCCCAGATGCTGCTTTTTAGAGAGTACATATGTAATTGTCTGTGAATGTTCTTGCTGAAACGTTCCTGAGATGTTGTAAGTCAAAGTAATTGCTCTCTTCTGAAGGCGGAGGTTTGTTTTCCCCGCCTCTTATGTTGCACTAACTGTAAGTTTCTAATGCCATAGGAAACTGACTTAATTTGCTAAAATGATTTAAAGATAGCCCTGGCAAAGTGAAGTAAATACAATTTAGTACATTATGAAGTTGAACTGGTTTATCTCCTTGTTGGGTGCGCATCAGAATATTTTGAAAAGTGCTGCAGGAGGGAGACTTGGTAGTGTAGAACAGGGAAGAGGAAGCAGGGTTGAGTTCCTTCCATTTTGAAAGCAGCAAGTTTATTTTGGCTACTGTAATGTGAAACTGTACTGTGAATGTGATCTAGGCTGAGAGTAGTTGTGCCCTGTCACGAGGAATTTAGTAGAACAGTAATTGGGGCACAAATGTTGCTTCCGTTTTCCTTCTCAAATCATATATAAGGTTTGAGCATATTTGTTGGACCAATGATAAAGTAAGACTAATGGACTGAGATATCAGTAACTGTATTTTAAGGTTGGCACTGCAAGTCAGAGCTGTCAGAAAACAACTTTTTTAATTCTAAGAATAGTAAAGTATCAGTCAACAACATTTATGTACTAAATATTTGTAAAAGTTAAAAACCGTAAATGGTAAAATACATTTGAGGTAATTTTTGGTATAGTATCTATTTATGAAATATTCTAATTGCCATGTAGGATGTTTGTCATATTCGTGACTAAATCATAAAATAGATGTGAAGGGTATGACACTTTCTTACTTAAACTATCTAAAGCAGATAACTGTTCAATACACAATTATATTTACATGAAAAACAACTTGATACTTGAGGAAAAACAACCAAGGATGTACCTAAGCTTGGCAAACTGCAGTGCGTTGTAGCTGCCTTTTCACAGTTGTGGCACAGTTAATCATTTATGACTTAAATAGACAGTATTATGTATTTGAAACTTATATAAAGAAGAGAAGGGGGTTCAAGGTATTTTATTTTAGTGATTACACTCGCAGCAATCTAGTTGGCAGTTAAATTTGCAAAATACTTAGTGTAAAAGCTGCTGTTTTGTCTTTCTCTGTATCAACAGCCATTTATGCAGGAAAAAAAATATACAAAAAAACTGCTTGTGCTTTTCAGTTGTACAGACATTTTTTTTAAACTTGATTTTGTTGAAGTCCACTAAGGATTTGGCTCTGAGAAACAACTCCACATAGGAGACTGCGGTAGTTGGCATCTGTATGTGCCCCAGAGAAAACACGAAGACAGGGCCTGGTTGCAGTAGTTAGAGGATTTTAAAATGAGAGGAACAATTTGGAGAAAAAAAAAAAGTTGAAATAAAGGCACAAATCTAATTTTCATGGTGCACACATGTATTTTGTCCAAAACCTTAAGCCTGACAGTTTAAGTGAGGATGACACAGCATTAGTTACTGTGCTACAGGAATAATTACCTGAACTTGAGATCTTATTTGCTCTTTCTGGCATAGACCCATTTTGACAATAAACTCTGTGCTCTATTTCTAAAAGTCTTTCTGTGCTTAAAAAATGCAGTCAACCAACATTGCTTTCTTTTCTCTTACCCTTCCCCTCCAGGGAAATTGGTATTTTGCTTCAATTTAAAGAATTTTTTTTTGTTTTATATTGAGAGAGAGCACGTACTCACCGATACAAAGGTATGAAGTGTGGCAGTTCTGAACAGTTGAAGCATACTGTAAACCTAGTAGAAAGGTGTAAGGTGGGAGCGCTGGTCGTCTGCATTTACGTAAAACTGCCAGTTTGGTTCCAGGTGAGGAGTGATGTAACCATTAAATTTGCTGTCTTTGAAAATTTTGTCTTCATCTCACAAGTCTCACTGCTACGGCCAGCACTTGTCGGGGAATTTCTCATACTAAGTATGCTTCAGCCAGTCTTTCAGCAAATACTTGCTGCTGCACGTAAAAGTGCAATTTGTTTTACAGTAGCAATCCATGTTGGTACAGTGAAATTTTGAATATTTAACGTCCCAACTTGATTATTTTGTTGCAGTTTTAAAAATTATTTGTAGTGTAGCATCTTATGGTTTGTCTTATTGGCTAGTTTTTGTAATCCCAAACCAGTTGCTCTTGAGTTGATTTCTCAAATTGCTTATATCCACAGTGGAGATGAAATGTGTATTTTCTGTAATGTTGTTTTGTACAGCTTTTCGTCATTAAACTGGTTACTACCTTTAATCAGAAAAGATGCCTGAAGATATTTGGTCTTATCTTTCTGATTTAGTTTTTACATTATGGTGTTTTATTAACATTTCCATGGTTAGTACTATTTTGGACATTAGCTGTGTTGAGATTTCTTGCTATCTGTGTTGTTTTGTTGCCAGCCATGAGGTCTGTCAGTTTAATTTTGTGACAACAGTAGTGTAACCCAGCAGATGAAGGTACCAGTGCTGCTGGAGACTTCAGTAATCTTACGAAATTTGTCTTCAGTAAAAAAAAAAGCCACCCCAAAAAATCCACATTCAAGAGAGTATGTTTTTTGTTTGTCAAATGAATCGGTTCAAAATATCTCGAATAACTGAGGGTGATTATACCCAGGCAGCTGTAGTTTGCCTATTCATTAGAAGATAACCCAGAAAGAAACTGCTCTGTACCCAGGTCTTGCTGGTGTTACTTTCTGCAGCATGCTTGCCATCATCTCTAGTTAAGCTGGACGCTAATTTTATCTTTTTCTATGCGCTATAGAAGTAGTAGTTGATTAGTTTAATCCAAACCTGTGGTAAAACAGCATTTTAAAAGTTTGCTTACAGTCTTTCATTATGCTTCATTCTCTGTTATCCATTATGTTTCCTCAATCTCTCACCTTTTTCACCTTCAGGATGGATTATCTCTCTGTATATGTAGGTAGTTCTGATACAGTGAAATGGATCTTGGTTGAGATCTCTAGATTCTACTAAAAATTGTAATTTCACTATGTAGGTGTCAGTGCGGAGTCTGACATTGACTTAATATAGACAAATGTTTGTGCTACAGCATTTTAACCAGAAACTTAACTGGAGAATAAATATTTGCCTATGTGAATAAAGTTGTGTGTACGCCTTATTCTGTTGTTGTTTGAAGCCATTGGGGTCTGTCACTTCCTTCAGTAAGGGTGGTATAATTTTAATTTCTTGTTCATTTTGCAAAATTAAGTTTTCTTAAATGTGTCTCTGTGTTTATTCTTTCATTTATGGTATGAAATTTTGGCTGTTCTCTATCCAGCCTGACAGTGCTCAGAGCTGCATTTTTTCTCTCTCTCCAGTAAATATAAAGAGATGTTCTTCTAAAGAGAATTTATGGCTTTTAATCCATTTCATATTTTTTTAGTTTAAGTGAGTTATTGTTGTCTGATCTTTAATGAAGATCTTTCTTAGATTGTTGGAACTCTTTTCTTTGGCTTTGACCACAGTATATTATTAACAGAGGTTTTTCTTTTCTCATTTTCCATTTTTTTTAAGTCATTGTGTACACAGTTCACTGACTTTGACAAAATGTATCTGTCTCTAGAGCAGTAATTTAAAGGTACTTAACTGAACGTTCATCTAATACGGATCATAGCATCTTGTCATTGTGGGGCAGATTGGGTAGGCAGGAGGTGATCTGGCAAGGAGTGCCCTGTTCCTCATGAGAAGGCTGGGGAATAACAAGCTGTTTTGCTGGAATGGCCAAAGTTTGGTTTTTTCTCTTGTGGTGCAGAATCTGTATCTGGCAAGATTGTTACCTGAAATAATAATGGCCTAGGCAAAAAGTGAAGCAGGAGGTACTCAGTGTGCTGCTTCATGAGTTCTTCTCGGGCAGCCAAAACACTGGTTACGCTGAGGGATGCACCTGGAGTTTCATGGCTGGGGTGCAGGCAGATGGAAAAAAGAATCTTTTTTCCAGCAGTGCAAAAAAGTATTGGGATGAGCTGTGCACCTCAGAAGCTGGGGTTTATTTAGAGTTATTTTTCCTGCGTTGTGCATTGGACAAAGTGATTTGGCTGCTTGTTTCTCTGGCGTGGTGCTTGCTCTCTACTCTTTATTCCAGGCCTCAGTCCATTTCTATCTAAATCAAAGATGCAGTGTCTGAGAGAAAGGTTTTGAAGATGTGTTTTTAGTGGAAGACAGAGCAGTGTGAGGAGGAGGTCTGATATTTAAAAGGCAGATTTTAGCAAGTTTGAAGAAGTGACATGCAGATAACACTGTGATGTCAAAGTTTTTGTTGAATACTTCAAGGCTTGGAATTGGAGGAATTGGCAAGTAAAGGACTGGACATGCTAAGTGATCTTTCCCTGCTGCTAAAACTAATTCAGAATGAGAATAAGGTTGTTGGACTTTATAGCAAAGCAATTAGAATTCAGTTCTTGTTCGTGCTTTGTTTTTAATAAAATCACTTGTACAAAACATACAGTTGCTTTTCTCTGGTCAAGACGCAAAGTATTTAATAATGTGACAGTTCTTACTTTTAAAAATATTTTTATAGCATTTGAATACTCTAATCAAAGGCCATTTTCCCACTTGACGCAAAGTGATCACAGCTCCCAAAAGCTTAGAGGAAAGGAAAACGGTGAAGAGATGATTTGGGTTCCTGCAGTAGCCTCAGCTGGGCCCCGGAACCTGGCTCTCCAGGCTTTAAGCTGGTGTGCTGGTGAATTCACAGCCTCCCTGGTGGCTCATAATTAGCTCCTGAAGGAGTGTTAGCAATCTTACCATAATGGGACACAGAAAGGTTCTATGATTTTCAGTGACTGGATTTTTATTTTGGTAGCATTTTTTTTAATGGAATCACTACAGCAATGTTCTGACTATAAAAATAGGATTTTTTTCCTTCTTTGCCTTAATGGGGGTCTTTTAATTTTCACTGATTCTAGTTAAACAAGTATACAGCTTCCTAGCTGTATTTTGATAGCTAGCATTTGTTTGTTCTTCAGTGTAGTAACACTGGCTCATGTTATTATCGCGTGCGTATTTTTCAAGTATCCTTGAATTTAGAACCATGGAATTCTAAATTCCCATTATTCATATTTTATTATCACAAGAGAATATATTTCCTAAAATGATGGGTAGTTAAACCGGTTACAGCCTTAATTGTTTTAAGATTCAGAACTCACCCAACTGAGTTGGTTGATCCAGTTGTTTAGCTGTTGTGGTGTTCTGGCTAAAGAAATAGCCTTCTGCTAAATGTTAAACAAAACAGCTGCAAGGAGTTTGTGCAGTTGTACAGAATGTGGGACCACAAAATGATGATTTGGTGCATTCTGCACCAGAGAACAGATTTCTGTCTTATATTGCCTGGATTTGCAAACTGTATTTTTGGGAATCTGCTGCCAAAGAAGAGCCTCAGATTGAGACTGACTCGTTCTCCTGTAGTGTTTTTTTTTTTTTCCCCAGAAACAACACTAGGTGTTTAGGCAACTTGTAGCTGTAGATCTACTTCACTACCAAATCCTCTAGATAATGTACTCAATAACATGTAGGCGTGCTGTACCTCCTCTGTGGCAGTCCTGTCAGGATCATACCATTTGTGATTTCTTCCTGTTCGTATTCAGACTGTTAACTACAACCTTTTTTCAGAAAAAGGGCCGTGCTGTTTCATACCTTATGGGTGTTTGCTTATTTAAAAAGCATGATTGACTTTGTATTCCTCTTGAGCTATGCTATGGCCATCCTTTGCACTGTGGTGTGGGCCTATGGTTCTGGGTTTTTTTTTTTTCAGAGGGGGATGTTTTCAGTGTTACTTAAATGATAAATCTGGTGTAAGTAGATTCTGAGCTAGAGGAACCAGTCGCCCAGCTTAAAAATTCATTGCTAGTTAGAGGCATTTCACATATTCTACAGGTGTCTGCCCCTGGTCTTGCTGTTCCTGCTAAAGAAACAGAGTACTTCCAGCTGGATATTTAAGCACCCATGACTTTTTTTACTGAATGTCTAGCTCTCTGACACTTTCCTGACTCATTGGTGTAACTTTTTTCCTGTGCCACTGACCTTAGAGGGATTCTATATAGCAAAACATGAGCTCCTAGCTTTTCAATGGCAAATCCTCTCCTTTTGCTGCTGTGCCTTCAAGTCAAATGTGTGGAGATCACATCCTGAAAGCATTAAGTCCTCAGTACCAGTTGCAGAATGGCTGAAGTTGGAAGGGACCTCTGGATATCATCTGGTCCCATTCCCACGTAGGGCCATCTACAGCTGGTTGCCCAGGACCGTGTTCAGATGGCTTTTCAATAACTCTCAAGGATTGAGACTCTACAACCTCCCTGAGCACCCTATGTGAGTAATTGGTCATCCTCCCAGCAAAGGAAGTGTTTCCTGATGTTCAGACAGAACCTCCTGTGTTTTGGTGTGTGTGTACTGCCTCTGGTTCTGTCAGTCGATGCCACTGGAAAGAGCCTGGCTCTGTCCCCTTTACTACCCTTGCTTTAGGTGTTCATATATGGTGGTAAGGTTGCCCCCCCCAGAGCTTTCTCTTCCCTAGGCTGAAGTCCCAACTCTCTCAGCCTTTCCTCTTCTGAGAGATGCTCTAGACCTTAATCATTTTTGTGTCCCTTTGGTAGACTCTGTCCAGTGTGTTCATGTCTCTCTTGTAGTGGGGAGCCCGGAACTCCAGATGTGGCCTCATGAGTGCTGAATAAAGAGAAGGTTTGTCTGCCTCAGCATGCTGGCAGTACTTTCTCTGTTGTAGCCAGAATGCCATTTTCCTTCTTAGCTGCAAGACATGTTGGCTCGTGTCCAACCTGGCGTCCACCAGGACTTCCAGGTCTTTTTCTTCCATGCTGTTCTCCAGCTGGGCAGTCTCTGGCATGTGCTTGTTCTTGTGCATGTGGTTGTTCCTCCCGAGGTGCAGGAATTTGTGCCTTCCCTCCCTTTAGTGGTCGTGAGGTTGCTGTGCTCTGTATGGCAGTGTAACATCCGGCATATCCACCAGTCCTTGCAGTTTGGTGTCATCAGCAAACCTGTTGAGGGTACCCACTGCCCCATCATTTGGATTGTTAATGAGGATGTTGACCAGGACTGGACCCAGTTTTGACCCGTGGGGCACATGGCTTGTCGCTGGCCTCCAGCCAGACCTCGTGACGCTAATCACCGCCCTCTGGACCCAGATGTTCAGACAGTTTTTGGTTCACGTCACTGTCTGCTCATCCAGCCTGAACATCAACAGCTTCTTTGTGAGAATTTTGTGGAAGACAGCATTAAAAGCCTTGCTAGACCATATCTACTGCTCTCCCCTTGTTCTGCTATACAGTGATATGAAATCTTCCTTTTTTTTCTTAAAACTAGAACTAAAATACATGCTTACATTCTCTGTAAGGTGAAGAAAATGGGTAAGTAATTTTACCTGCCTCTGCAGTGTGTATTTAACTTTGAATATTAGATATTGATGGGTATCTATCTTTAACCTTCTGACGTTGTTGCTACTATCCTATTTTTGCTAATTTTTCTTGTCATGCTTTAATCTTCTTGTGGGCTAGCTTACACCTAACGTAGGTCATTATCTACATCAGTGCTGTTATATCATTAGATAGTAATGGTCTACTGTGAGAGAATTTTCGTTCTGCAATCACTATATTACCTGAAGACTTTTCAGTGACATTGCAGAAAGCTGTTTTCAGGACATTAATTTATTTGATATTTGCCGTATTATATTGGCGTTTTACTGCAGATTACAGATTCAGCACAGCGTGTTACTGTTGTTCCAGAGAGAACTATTAAGTGGTCAGAACTACCTTTATCAACCAAACTGACAATCCCCACAAAATAGGAAATAAAGTTTGGGAGCCATGTTCTGTAAACGTGTGTTGGCTGATGCCATGAAATACAAGACCAGCTGTTCAAGTCAGACAAGCAGTCCATCTTATTTTCCTCCTGTTCGTGTCAGAGACCAGTGCTAGATTGACAGGAGAACAGTGTTAGAATAGGGCAAACATACAGCAATGGTTTTCCAGCTTCTAAGAATTTGCAGCTTGGGGATTTCCTGAGCAGTAGGTGTTGGTTTAGTATGTAATAACAAATAGTCCTAATTTATAATGCTTGAAATGTGGAGAGGACACAGCGTAAGCCGTGGTTCCCCCGATTAGTGACTGAGTAGAGCAATGAGTTTCTTTGTCATCTAGTTCATTTCAGTGATCTGTGTATTATAGTCCGAACATGTTATCCCACTACCCTCCTGAGTAGTATTGGTTACCTTGGAGCCTGTAATTTTGTGCTTGTGCTTGGGATTTCTTTTTTTTTCCTTATGTGCATTACTTTATTTTCTACAGATAATCTTATTGGCTGCTTTTGTGTGGTACTTTAGCCTTTGATTTTATGGATTCTCCCCACTTCCTACCCAGAACCACTTAAAGCACACTCTACATCTTCATTTATTCCAGTAGGAGAAAGGTGTAGCTGTGGAAGGCTGCCCCTTGGAAGCTGCTCTCTAATGTTCGAGATGGCAGTCGGGGGCAGGATCCTTTTGTATGCTGTATTGTGACATGAAAGATAGCTCTGTGTGACTTTATGTCAATGACAGCATCTAGCGTCGAAGTTATCCTGGGATTAGGAAACAAAGATAACTTATTCGCTTAAGCTTTTCATTGGTGTCCATTTTCTGCATTTCTGAGACTCTGTTTTTGTGGCACTGATAGACAGGCACAGGAGCTCATTTCCGTGTGATTCAAGACAGGCAGGTGTGACAGGTCTGTAATCTGTAGGCTCTGCAGCTCTGCTGGGCCAAAACCTGTAAACTGGCCACATAGATGCTGCCTTGGGTCTGGCTCCCTGTGCTCAGAGCACTTCAGGGGGTGAGGGACAGGGATGAAGGTTGTATTTACCTTTTAAGTGTTGATAGGTATGTAATACTGTTCTCCAGTGCTTAAATTGATTGTGTCATAGGGGTGTGTCCCCTTGGGTATCTGCTTGTTATTATTATTAGCCTTCCCTTGGAAAAGCATTGTGGTGGTACTTGTGTACTTCTGTCTGCTCTGCTGTGGAAGTCTCCTAAGTTTGTTGGCTTCCAGACTTCATTGACTTATTAAGTTGCCTTAAAGATGCCTGATCACTTAGAAAAATCTACCAGGCCTGAAGTAGCTTTATTTTTTATTTCCCGACTTGAAGTTGTTCATCATACCAAGCTGGTTTTGGGGGGTTGGGGTGTGGGGTTTTTTGTCTGTTTGTTTGGGGTTTTTTGTTTGGTTGGTTTATGTTTTATTTATTTGGTTGTTTTTTTTAAAAGAGTTCATTTTCTTTCTCTGCACCTTTTACCTTCAATATTTTGAAATGGAGTTTCTCTGTAACTTTTTTGCTTTTTTGAGCCTAACGTGCTTTCATAAAGCAAGATGTGGTGGAAGAATGGGTCCTGAGATAAACTTGTCTGGAAATAGAAATCTTTGAGAAAAATAATGTCTTGTGATGAATAAAAGTGCCATGTGGGAAATATGAGCTGTGGTAGTCCTGACCTAGAGCCTTTTTGGTTGCTTAGTTTGAGCATAGATTCCTTCTATTCTGATTGGTTTCTAGGGGCTAGAAATTGGAGCTGCAAAACTTGAAATTAAAGAAATCTGTACTTGGTTTGTACCAACTGACTTTGTTTTCCTCACAACCTTTTTTGGATTAATTTCAGGAATAGTATTCAAAGAATGTGTGTCTTGATACAGGAGGCATCATCACGAAACTTTTTGTCTAAAGGTGTTGCCAAGCTAGTGCATTTCTCCAAAAACGTTTGTGATGAAAATACGTGTTGCTTGTAACTTTGTCCTTTGAAATAGTTTAATTGCCTTTAATGAGAACTTTTCGCAGCGTAGTCTGTCAAGGCATTTGTATTGGAGATTTCTTTTACCACAGAAAGGTTTTAGTGAAAATGTTGACCTTAATGTGAGAATCATCTCTGCCTATACCTCTTCCTCCAGGGCACCATCAGTTGAAATTATTGCACCGTATTATTAAAATTAACCTGATCTTAAATAGGCTTTTCCATTCAGAGGGTCAGTGGTACAATACCCTGCAACTGTGCAGGTAGAAAGGCTTAGATTGCTGCAGGAAATTATTTCAAGTTTTTATTTGCACAGAGAGATTCTCCATACAGAGTATACAAACACATCTTTCTGCTTTGTTCTTGTTTTCCTGCTGGTTTGGTTTTGTGACTGGTGTTCGTGTGAATGCTGGTGCCAGCACAAGAAAGGGGAGGAATGAGGGTGAAAGCAGCAGCCCAGCAGAGAAACTACAGTGGTGTTCTTCATCGAATTCAAATCCTTGTGCACTTACTGGAACTTATAAGAAGTACTTGTTAATTTTGGTATTACAGGAGTTGCATATGAGATGGTTGAGGCATGAGACAGTTTTTACTTTTTTTTTTCTTTCTATAGAAGAGTTTAGTACTTTCAGCACTGTTGCTTATATCCTTCTCTGCTCCCTCCCTTTAAAGATTGATAGCAGCCTCTTTTCAGCAATGTTAGATCTCTTTTGGCCTGTGCTTGTTGCGGATGGACCTACTCTCTTGAGATTGATGTTACTCATGGATTCATTGACTATATTCAAGTCAGCTTTCTGAGCATATTTCTTTCCTATTACTTCATTTTTTTTATGGGTATAAAGGAGTATGATGATTTTTTTCAAATTTAAATACATCTGTTTCTTTGGTAGTGGTCTGATCTTGTGACACAAGACTCAGATAAGGAAGCTTTAAATGTTGCTCACAGACTAGTCTAGTAATCATCTCCAGTAAAGCGCTACTTTTTTTGCCATCAGCTTTTCTTAAAGGCAGTGCAGTGAATTTAAAGGTAGATTTTTCTATTCTTTAGTTATTACTCATGCTTGCCAGGAGAGAAATGTTAATGGGAAACTGCTCAGGATTCCTGTGGGAAACTGTTAGGTGATAAACTCAAGACATGAGACTTCAGGGATGTTTAACTTGTCAGATATTATGCAGCAATCCCTGCCTGCTGTATAAAACCGTTTGATAAGCTGTGGAGTGTACACTGTTCAGCTTGGGGTTCATTCCACAGTGGTTCAGTCTTGTGGGGTACCTTTTGCACAGATTGCATGGGAAGTTTTTTTTTCTCTTTTGCTTTTGTGGGTTGTCTTCACAGAAACCTTATCTGTGTATGTACTCTTAGCCTGTGTGAAGTAGTTGTGGCTGGAAATTGGGAGTGTGAAATTGCCTACTTACAAACCGGCAGCTTGGCTTGGATAGCAAAAGACAATTCTGAACACATTCAATTCCTTCCTGCTGTCTTCTTTTCACTATTCCTTTCTTCTTGGACTTGGAAGTTACTTCTATCAGTATAAAATACCTTGTTTCTCAAACAGAGATTTTTTCCTTATTTTTTCCCTCAGGGCAAATACTTTAGAGTTAAACACTGTTAATAATGTTAAGATTTCACTGTTTAGGCCTCTAGTCTGTTTTCTTTCTCATGCTCAGGGTCTACATTAGCTGAAGTCTGTTGTCCATACTCTGTGTGTAGAAACTGAAATGAAGCAAGTAAAAATGAAGGATTTAAAGACATAGATTCAAACAGAGGAAAACAATGCTGGTGTGCATGTCTTTTTGTTAGGTTTAGAAAGGTGTTGCTGATTATGCTAAGGTGAGCATGGTACCAAAGCTGAGATTTTTTTCTTAATTAAGAAGACCTTGCATAATTTCTACAGAATTAATCTTGGTTTTATATCTTGATGTAATGAAAATACTCTGACTGTAATTGGAAACTCTTTAGGGTCCTTTTCAGGTTGCTTGTCTCCTTTGGGAATAAAGGAACCCAAGCTTTAATTGACATGCCTACCTGATACCACTCCAGTGTCTTTGCTTCCCGTAGAGGATCTTTCCTAAGTGGGTTAGAAATTGCTTAGGAAATTACTCTGTTGCTTTCCACGTTTGGACACAGTATCCTGTAAGCAGGAGTGTTATATGGGTTGGCCCTTTCGTCTGTTCTGATCTTTTGAACTTTTGGAAACTGCCTTTCCTAAAGGTAAAGAGTATGTTTTACATAACCCTATAAATAGTGATGTTTCTCTGGATTGTTTCTTCTGCTAGTCAGAATCTGTTGTTTGTCCCTTTTGCTGTTGGCTTTTGTACATCTGTTTCCTTGTGTTTTCTGTTTTGAGGAACTTATTGTCATATTTTTGGCTCTCAAATGCCACATACTTGGATTTCCTAGAAGATTATAATTCTTTGTCCTCTGGGATACTGTATTCAAGCTTATACAAGGAAATACAAGTATATCTACAGTTCATGGTCATTTCTTCATATGTTTATTTTGTGACTGAAGTTGTAAATGGTTGTAACAAGGCATGAGTAGTGTTTTATTGATAGTGACTTGCAAAGCACGCAGAAATGCAAGCAAATGTTGGTTCTGTGGCAAGGGTAAAACTCCAAAGCAAAAAGCTCCAAAACAAGAACCTTATTTGAAGCTGAATACTGTGCAGTTCTTAAAGAGACTCCCAGCACCGAGTAGTATTTATATTAAACTTCAATAAATGTGGTGGTAAGTTGTTCCCGTAACACTGTAAATATGCTGTGCGAATGGATGTTGTGGACTGTGGAGTATGTCATCAAATAACAGCTTCATTTCTTTCTGTTTCAGATTAAGGGAAGTTTCAGAGAAGCTGAACAAATATAATTTAAACAGGTAAGGCATATCATATGCTGCTGTAAATCATTTGGGAAGGTACAATTTCTCTAACTGCAACAAGAAGCAGATGATTGTACTGTAGATGATGTAGCCATAGAAATCCTCACTGATTTCTACAGCTACTGATACTGAAGTCCAGAAATGCTTCAGGTAACACAGTTCAGATAACACAGGAAGAAAATGGGAGGTTCTCAGTTATCTTAAATTATATTCAAATCTTCATTACGAAATGACTTCTTAATATGAGGTATAAACCCTGTTGTTTATTGCTGATCAGATTAAATGAAAACTAATCACCTTTTAAGATATTTTTCCTGCATTTTATGTGCTGTGTGCTTCAATTAATGCACATTTAGTCATTTATGAAAGGTTTTCCTATTGGTAACCACCACTGCACATTTTTCCTTCCATGCACAACTTGATTTTTTTTTTTTTTTCCAGACTTCAGAAGTTTTAAAATGCTATAAATTCTCACTTTTTATTTTCAGCCACCCGCCTTTGAATGTATTGGAACAGGCCACTATTAAACAGTGTGTGGTGGGACCAAATCACGCTGCATTTCTTCTGGAGGTAAGTTGCTGGAATCTTCTCAGATAACAAACTTGAAACCATACAGTTAAAATTAGTTATTCTAACATTAAATTGGTTAACACTCTTCAGTAGCTGAAGACTTGTGTTTTAATTTTTTTGGTAAACTTGACTTACATTTCAGTTTTGAACACTTGCTTTTCTTCTTCTAAATGCAGGATGGTAGAGTCTGCAGGATTGGTTTTTCAGTTCAGCCAGACAGATTGGAATTGGGTAAACCTGAGAATAGTGATGGGTAAGAAACGCTTTTCTTCTAAGATATTTTTTTGAACTCAGTAAGCAGCTCGGCTGCTTTTCTGGTTTTGTTTTTATTTGTTTTTGAAGTAGATTTTAGAATGGATACTTTGAGTAGAGTCACAATGGGTTATGGTGATGCAGCCAAACAGCCTAGCTTGACAAACTGGTGTAGGAAGAAATAGTATATGTGATTCTGAAAGAAGTGAGACAGGCTCTCTTCAACTTCAAGAAACAAACTCATCCGAAAATAATCCTTAAGAAAGAATCTCTGTTAAATTGTTAAGCTTAATGTAGAATCCACTCTGAAAGTGGTCCCATCTGGCAAGGCTCACTTTCTGGACTTGTGGTCCTCGGTCCAGGTAAGTCCCCCTTAACAGGACTAATTAACAGTTCACATTTGAGTTTAAATCACTTAATATCAAAGTAGCGTACTCAGGCTCAGGTTTACGGATGGCACACCTGCTGATTACAATTTGTACATATACACTAATGGAAGACTTAGCACAGTGGCTAACTCAAATCACTAATTAGCATAATACATATTTGCGACGGTGCTATTATGGATTGCCGATGTACGTAAGGTCTGTTAGGCATGCTTTCCACTTTCTTTTTCCAGTGTACCTCTTAATATACAGTTAGATTAGTTTGGAATATTCCCCAAGGGTGTTGCTTAAGCTGGTATGTTACCAGACTAAGTCCCTG
This sequence comes from Rhagologus leucostigma, assembly GCA_013397725.1. Taxonomy (NCBI): domain Eukaryota; kingdom Metazoa; phylum Chordata; class Aves; order Passeriformes; genus Rhagologus; species Rhagologus leucostigma. Next base: position 515,548 of record VZTD01000437.1, on the reverse strand, counting down.
AGAATTTCAACCTGGGATTCCAGGTTTTGTTCTTAACCCATTTGGGATTGTTTTGTGACTGATTTACCATCTTTTACTTTCAGTTCAAAGTTGAGCAGTGGCTCAGGGGCAGGAAGGACATCCAGGCCAGGCAGGACTAGTGACTCCCCATGGTTTCTGTCTGGTTCTGAAACTCTGGGCAGACTGGCAGGCAACACCCTTGGGTAAGTTTTGATAGGATTGAGGCTGCAATCTGTTTGTTCCATATTTGAGTATATGTGTATACACATATATAAATTGTATGCAGTATGTATAAGGGAACGTATAATCATAGCAGTTGTGTAGGTAGGGTATAACAAAAAAACCCACTTGATTAACTTGATTAAAATAACAGACATTTAAGTGACCCTTCAGCACACAGGTTACGGAGAGTTCTTCATATATGTGTGAAGAATAACTTGGTTTAGGCTGTGTTGTCTTCTTTTGAATGTTTTTTTAGTTCCTTGATTTTTGAAAAGCAGTCTTTTAGAGGGACACTATCAATTTAAACCATGATAGGCTACAAGCGTAAAGTGAAATGAGTGCATTTATGCAGGAAGAACCTCCATTATGTGCTCCATTGTTTCGTGCCTTCCACTCCCTTGCCCCAAGTAATGAGTGGTGTTTTGATAGCTGGGGTCCTATACATAGTACTAGAAAAGGAACATTTGGAAAAGGTTTCTCAGAACCTTTAAAATTGTACTATATGCAAAATATACTGTATAGATCCAGTTTTCTTGTCATTAGGCTTAAAATTGATGGTGTCCCTTTTTATAGAAAGGTAATCTTCATTCCATAATGACAGTGATCTCTTTGTTACATGTTTTTGTAGGACATGTCTAACTGTGCTGCTTCCTAAGGTTACTAACTGCAGTAAGGAAAACTGTGGTTTCTGCATGTGAATGATCTGTTAAGAGGAAGAAACTACATCTTTTTCATTAATTTCCAGAAAATTTGCTGGTTTTTTATTACCAGATAAACTAATTTCATTTGGGCCTTAGTTGCATGAAGACTAACCATCCGCATAAGCTTCCCAATTTTTTTCTGAGATCATTACGCATCTGAACCTAAAAATCCATGTGATAAATGTTAAAGACAAATTAGTATTTTCATGTTTAAGAACTTATTGTGGGATGTGTATCACATTTTTTCCCTTGTTATTCTTAGCTAAGCATAAAATTGTTAAAATTGTTTGAATCTTAGAGACCAACCCTGAAGTGTTCCTAATGTCTTCTCTTGAATGTCTCGGAACTAGGTAGTTGGAAGTCACTAAACTAGTAGAGTAGCAGTAGGCACTATAACTAGTCTGTTAAATGGAGAGAATAATTATGTTAATAAATTGAATGTAAAACCATTCAAACTGTGGGGCCATTAAAATAGATAACTGGATTTGTAAAATTGATAGCATGCTGCTGCACAGTGGAGAGATGTGGTAAACTAGTAGGTGAACAGAAATGAGACAAAAGATTTCTATTCTGTGGTAATACTTATTTTAGGTTTAGACAGCTTTAATAGCAATGGCTATGTCCTTATTCTCCTTAACAGGACCAAGTTAGGACACATAGAGAATATTTGAATTAGTAGACGAATAGAAATGGTTTTAACTGTTAGATGTCCAAATGATGGAATTGATAGTTTATAACTTAAAGTAGAAAATGCATCTGTAGTAAGTATTAATATCTAGTATGGAACCTTTCCTTTAACCCCACACCTCCCTGCAAAGGGTTGAATTGAGAGTTGCTCTGGTAGAATTTGACTTCCCCTCAGCCCTGTTCTTTTCCTCTCAGCCACCTTCCGACCTTCAGAAGAGTTTAACTAGCTCATTTTTTTTAAATGTCACATTCTTCTTTGTTTTTTTTTTCTATTTTCAGTAGCATCTTTTTTTTTTTTCAGAATTCTCTTTCTAACTCATGAGACAAGACCTTTCCTAAAGACATCATTGAATTGCCTTTTGTCTTGTCTTGTCGTTGTCTGTGTGGTTGCTAGCTAGAATCCTGAAAAATGTAGATGTGTCTGACAGGGCCTTGTCTTAAGCAGACACTCGAGTTACTCTGTGGTTACAGGGTCTTGTCAGAAGGAAAAAGAAAACCCGATTAAAAAAGAGTGCTAGTAATCAACTGAAGGCATAAAACGCAAGACAAGTATTCTTACTTAATTAGCTTTTAATAGCTACATATGATAGACTTTCAATGTAAATTTATTAGATACTGTTTCAGAGAACATACCTTTATTTTCACGTCTAATTTTAAATGTTTTTCTTGAAAGGAGTTTGAGACTTGAAGTGGTTGATAGCAGGAAGGTTCTGCTGATACAGGTTATTAAGTAGCAATAATACCATATCCAATATCTTTTAAGGTGTATTACAAGATAAAGCTTAGTTAACCTTGAAGAACTAACTAGAGTCTCTTGTCTTTCATGGCAACAGATTATCTTGTCTTAAATCCAGAGCAGATTCAATTGACAGTTCTGTGGTGATAATTATTAGTGGATAGTTGTAATGATGGTGAGATGTGTATTTTTACAAATCACTGTCTTTTTGTTGCCTTGTTTTGATACTGATTCATAGAAACGAAGATACTGTTCAGTCAGTTCCGGCATGTTTTTGCAATGTGTGCAGTTGATGTTGATTTCTGCAATAGGAATAGGTAAAAAGTAGAGTATCTCTGGAAAACTATACATGAGGATCGGAGAACTATGTAGTGTAAGATTTCTTTTGCATTAGAGAAGATTACTTGATTTTTCCAGTGTAATCTTAACCAATTTCTTAATAGTGAATCAAGTATCAGAAGACCCACCTAAGTACAGTGATCTTTGGTTAGAGCCACTGACAGTGAAGTTGCTGCATGTGTGCTTTTATAGCAGGAAATTGCCAGACGAGTGTTAGATGTTACACTGCTGCTGCTACTGCTTTTAGAAAATCTGGGAATTGATCCTTTTATGTATATGTATATGTATATGTATACATCCACACAGCTATATGAGTAGGAAAGAGTGTGAGTTCCAGTTGGAGTCCTGTTTTTTTTATTTCTTCTGCATATTTCAGAACTTTATCAGTTTCCTGGTATTCTTGTTCTTTCTAGTTTTGAGAGTTACTTTTATATGTTTGTCTATGAAGTCAAGCTGCAGTATTTTTCAGAGGCTGTTTAGAAGTTATTAATAATAAAACTAAGGACTTCTTGAAGTAGTCCCAAAAGTATGCTGCTATATTAAATAGATATATAATCTAAATCTTCTAGAAGTCGCTGGAGTTCAGGGGTTGGTGGAAGTGGAGGAGGATCTTCTGGTAGATCATCTGCTGGAGCTCGAGACTCTCGAAGGCAGACCAGAGTTATACGCACAGGACGTGACAGAGGATCTGGGCTGCTGGGGAGTCAACCACAACCAGTGATTCCAGCATCAGTCATTCCAGAGGAACTAATTTCACAGGTATATGAACTAGAAACTGCTTGTTGCCGAAAATTTGGAGAGCTTCTCACAGCATGTGTACAGGAATGTGTTGTAGCAGTGCCTTTTCTCCGAGGAGTAATGGCATATAATTGAAGAAATTGACTTTCCCTAGCTAACTTGATTTTATTCTTAAATACGTAGTGGAAGTGGTAGACTTTTGGATTGTAGAATTTTCATTTCCCAAGCTTCCCCCAAGACAAGTGTATGTTTAATGTAGATGAGGAAGGCCATATTTGGTTGCAGAGGGGAGATTTAGTGAGAAAATCAAATATTTGAGAATAGTATCAAACACTAAGTTTCTTGAAGGAATGTAATGAAGGAGGGCAGATTGACTTTTACTTTCTTGTTTGATAGAAGGATTGATTCATTTTAGATGTAAATGAAAGACATTAAACGTATTTAATCTCTTTAAAATACTCATAATTTTTCTTCATGGACACCTCCACTTAATTTTTTATAAATGTGACTTTTATGAATGTTGGGTATAAATTGCTCTGCTTTTGCCTTTTAATGCACTAAAGCCTGAAGAAGCTATTAAGTCTGTTAAAACATTTTCCTCCGTATTTGAAGAAAAGAATACATTCAAAATATGTGACTAGTTAATGCATTTTAACTATTAGCTTTGAACTAGTTGCTGGTCTACATTTGGAATACAGATATTAATTGCTAGGCCATAGATAATCTGCTTTGCTTCCCTTGCTGTGATATTTTGCTTTCTTTTTTTTTTTTCTTTTTTAAATAGCGTACTTTGTTTACCTTTAAAGCAGAAGGTGTCTAAAACATTTTTGAAGTAACTTTAAAGCAGAGCAATAGGAAAGATCTTCACAGATGGTCTATAGATTCTATGGGGTCTCAAAAATCTGTAAACTTCTGGCATAGAATGGTATGACAAAAAATTGCCTTTGTGTGCTGTTAGAATGTCCCACTATTTTTTCTGCTTACCAACAGACCATTTTACTTGGTGCCTTATTTTTACTCTGTTGTGAAAATACTCAGTACTTGTTTCTTACGTTCTCTTGTTTGTGATCTTTCAAAACTCTCATCATCTCTGACATTCAGTAGAGGATAATCTGGGAAAACAAAGTGCTCTGAGTCCTAGGCTTAGTGGAATAAACCAGAGTTTCTCTGGTTTTTTTTAAATTGCCTCTAATGCTTGGAAGGTTTTATCTGCATTTGCACTTCGTTAATAAAAACTTAAATGTTGCAAAAACTGCTGAAGATAAGCCTTACAAACAGAATGATGAGAAAAATACAGTCAGTAAGGTAGTTTTGTTTGAAGGGCAGTGGAAAGAGAAACCAGTGTAAAAGACTGGGACAGAGGTGTAGTTTTGGCACAGCAGTTGATTGCAGACTGTTGATTGACATACTAAGTTTAAACACTTTTATAGAAACATACAGAACATTCTCAAAACCAGACTTTGCTTATTATTTAACTACAGCATTAAGCATTCCAATAAGTAGATTCTAAGATTCCATTTGGAAGTCTGGCACCAAAGTTGGAATTCAGTGGCCTAACTGGAACTGAGAGAAGGCTGTATATCTAGTGCAGGATATTGTGAAAAATTGAGATGAGCCTGTGTCTGTATGTCCTTTTGATTCTTATTAGACTTCTTTTAGAATTAAGCATTTTCTTATGAATGGTGGTTGGTGAGCTGAGAATAACCAGTAACCAATTCTACTCTGCTCTTACAGGCACAAGTTGTTTTACAAGGGAAGTCCAGAAGTATTATTATTCGAGAACTCCAGCGAACAAATCTTGATGTAAACCTTGCTGTAAATAATTTGTTGAGTCGTGATGATGAAGATGGAGATGATGGGGATGACACAGCAAGTGAATCATATCTTCCTGGAGGTTTGTATCCTGCAACTTTTGATAAAAAAATGCCATTGCATCCTTATTTTTCTGTATTTAAGTACTGACAGCAAGGTTCGTGCTGTGCCAGGTGTGCAGCAAAGACAGTTCTTGCTTATAGGAGCAAAGTTAAAGATGTACAAAACAAAAGATAGACTGGAATGTCTTGAGGGATTAGGATAGCCACTGAAGAATAACTGTTGGTACTGTTTGTGGGGGGCATAAAAGTGACGTTTTCTTTTAGGACCTCAGGCTTTGTAACACTAGCATTACTTATGTCTATTTTGCTGCTCAACAAGATGCCGAGACTGCTGTGTGGCTTGCTCATAAAAACTAAATCTAAAACTTTCTAGTGATTTGCATGTTTTTTGCTACTAACATATATTCTTAATATTTATACAAGTTTTTAGAGCAAAAATTATGTTTTTATAAAATCAAAAAGCCTTAATAGAGGGCAAAACAGTTTACAGTGGTTATAGTTAGATTGAGAATTTATTCTTCATCTCAGATTCCCCTTATAAATGCTGTAGTGTTCTGGCTAGACCAGCAAAATCCTGTAATTGAAATGCAGCTATTTTTGAAATACTGTCTGTCTCATACAGTTGCTTTTTATAAAAGACTTTTAGTCTTCTTTTGCATTGGCCAAATAATTTAGGCAATCTTTTCTTGCTGAATAAACAGATTTGAAAATATAGCAGCCAAATCCAGTGTTGTGTTAGGTGCACTGCATGAAACGAACACATCTAAATTGACTTCTCTGACTAGGTTTTCTTCTGTGTGTCAAAATGATGTTTTGATATTTTTCTAATAAAATTTTTTGGGGGGTTTTTTTCTGCTCATCTGGTTCACCAGGACGGTTCATGGGCTTCGTCCATCTTTATCTTGTCAGTCATGTGGTTAGACAAAGGATTTTTAAAATTTCTGCAACAAAAACTTTGTATTTCATTTTGCTTCTTCTGGTTTTAGTTGCATCTGTCAAGCATCTTTATTTTGCTGTAGAATCAAGAATCTTCTGGTGAAAGGGGTGAAAAATCTTTAATCTCAGTCTTATTTTTTAGTGATCAGCTTAATAGCATTAGACAGATGCACTGGAGGAAGTAAATTCTCCTAAGTTTCCAAGTGTTCAAAGCAGTTCTTAGTCTTAAACATACCCAGATGCACTCCTCCAGAACTGGCTTTCAGAAGATAAATCACAGTTAGGAACTTCTACCGTGAATTACTGCGTTTAACCATACTAACCAGCTTTCTACAGCATTAACTGTTCTCTGAGTACCTCTTGCGATCCTAAGGATCAATTAATAGGGACCATCTGACAACCTGTGACTGGTAACTTTTATTTGAAGGTGCCTCCACTACAGTCTGTGAGTCTCATCCATTTGAGATGGGTTAAAGTAGTGTGCAGAGTTTCACTGTCCTCACTGGATGTCCAGAAAAAAAATTTTCTCCTTGGTTTGATTTTTAAATCTTCTTCCCTGTTCGGAGTAAACTTTCTGTAAGGGATTGCAATGTCTTAAAGTTAGGTTTTCCCCCTATATTACCCCATAGAGAAATGGATTATTTTTTTCCCGGTTTTTATGGGAAAAGATACGGAAATGATGACTGAAATGACACTTGATCTGTCTTAACTCCAGTCTTCGAAGATGTAATTTCTGATTTGTAGAATGTGCTGTGCCTTCTCTGTCTGTCCTAAGTTTTATGGGCAAAAATCAGTTTGTTGCACAGAAATGAATTAGTTTGGTATCTGAATCTGATCAGAAGAAGTCTAGCTGCCCGCTCGGCAGTGCTGTCATGACTCTACTGTTGATACACTGAGTAGTAGAAATTACCAGCCTTGCTTGTGTGACATGACCATGCAAGCTAGGTTTCAGGAAAACCAAATGGCCAGAGAAAGTTGACTATAGCTCTTTTTAAAAGTATTTTGCTCTAGAAACTTTGTGGTCTTCTTGCTTTTACTTGTCATCTCACGTCTGGATGCCCCTTTGGAACTATAACATCATGAAAGAAAACTGTGGATAACTGATACATGCATTCAATTGTTAGGCTTTTTTATTGCTTGGAAAGATTAAGAACTTTTTAAAAATTATGTCAAATTATGCTTTAAAGTTTTTTGATTTTGTTCATTTCAAGCACAAAAAAAGCAAGTGACAAGACAGATTTTGCCTCTGGACTTTTGAGGCTCTTGCATTTCAGTTAAAAGCAGATGTTAATTTTGTCTTTCTGCCTTTTGCATGTCTGATGCTTTGTGACCCTTGAATTCAGGGATTGCTTCTCTAAGATTTCCAAGACAGACAAACTTTTTTTAAAGCACTTTGCGTATGATTTAAAAAATAATAATAACATCATTAATAAGCTGAGATACTTTCCAAGTACTATGAATTTAATAAATTTTTGTTTAATGGATCATAATTTCATTAATGTATCAGTTGTGATGATTCCAGTTAGTACTGTAAAGGTTATGCATCTGACTTTTTTTGAGGTGCTAAAAGACATGTTTCAGTTCTTCCTGAATTCTTCAAAATGTCTTAAGTGAAGAGCAGAACTTTACTTTTCTGTACAGATTGCCATCAACGAATGTCTGTTAAATATTTATTTTTGGACCCCAGTGTACTTTGATTTTTGGCTTCTCTAATCTGATTATGTTTCTTTTGTTTTATGATAGTTAGCAGAGAGGAATATGGGTTCATTTGTTTCATAACAAATACATAAGGAGAATAATCAAGGTAAAAAATATATAAAACAAGATTATTTAGCACAGAAAAGACTTGACAGCCTCTATGAGGCTCATACCAAGTTGTATTAGAGGGTTCTTCTGGGCTTTACATTCTGTTAATATTCTGAATAGAGATGCTGTAGATGTTAAAATGTTTTCTTGTTTGTGTAGTTCAGATGAGTGCATATTTGCTCAGTAATTTCTGCATGGTGCAGTGGGTTCTCGCTAGTGGGACTTGTGAAACGTGGGTTTGACAACATCCAGGCTGCTTTGCAGAGGAAAGAGATGGGCTGGTGTCGCAGCAGGACTTACTGTGCTGGCTTCCAGTGAGAGGAGATGGGAACTGCAGCGTAGTGTAGGATCAGTTCAGCGGTTTGCCTTTGGGGAAAACAATTAGATAATGGCGTTGGGGGTTTTTTCTGGTTTTGTTGTTGTGGTTTGGTTTTCTTTGTTGTTGGGTTTTTTCTCTGTTTTTGTGAACTTCAATTTGGGTAATATTTTGAATAAATATTATCTTATCAGGAATGAATTCTGGAGTTCTGTTTTAGTCTAGTTTCCTAGGAAACCAAAACAAATGTTTCTCTCCCTTCACTGTCACAGTTGTGCCAATTTAATCCAAACTTGAAAGAGGAGGAGGTACTGAACACATTGAATTCTTGAATATTTCATAAAAGTGTGCAGCTGAGAAGAGGGGAGAGAACTTATGATTGCCCCCTTAAAGGAAAAGGTTTAAAGTGAGCTCTACTTGAGATCAGAACTGATCTAAGCAATGCCTTCAGTTAATGAATCCAGTGATAATGCTATTTGAATTGCTGCTTATGTGCATACTGAAAACTAGGGGGTTTTATTGGGTTTTTTTTGGTGTGGGTATTTTTTTTTTGTTTTGTTTCTTTCCTCTGAACTGGATATCCTTTTGCTTCCAATTTTCTGCAGTACTTAGTAGTGAATCATGGATATTTTCTTACGAAAATAGGTTCATCAGAAGTATCACATGTAGATATGAAGGGAGCAGTCTGATTCTGGTCTAACACAGCACAAGAGATGAATGATGTAATCCCATGGGGTTTGTCTGAAGAGTAGGAAAATAAAGTCATAGAGAATGTTTTTGGGGGGGGGTTTTTTTGGTTTTGTTGTGTTTTTTTTTTTTTTTTTTTTTTTTTTTTTCACTCCGGATTCTTAAACTGGATGTAGCCTTGCAGTATCTGTGTTTTCACAGCGCTAAAAAAATTCCAATGATGTTTGAAGGGGAGTGGATTTGGCTCCTATCCCTACTGGTTTTAGCACCTTTCTTTGCTGATATAGAAAATGGAAGAAGGGGGATCTCTTTCAGAAATACTGGAAGAAAATTAAAATCTGATTTGAAGCTGAAATAAGAGGGTAAGAAAAGGCTTCATTTCGTTACTCATCTTAATGCGTATTTAGCCCAAACCCACATAGTTTTGGTTCTTACGTCTGATAGCTTGAAGTTTTACTTTCTTTTTTTTGGAAACACAGCTAAGCTCAAGATGCCTGACATGGTGGAAGGTGTGTGTGTGTGTGTGTGTGTCACAAGTTAGTGTGTGTTTTCTGTCAAGAGGATTTCTCACTTAGCTTACCTTAAAAAAATCCCATATTGTCTATTTTGAATGAGAGTGGAGAGTTCTTTTCTGTACTGGGCAATTTGGTTCCTAGAAAGAGATCAAAGTTCTTTGCAGTTTTTTTCCTGGATACTGACCAAAAGATATCAGAACTAGTTGCTAAACTATGGAGGGGTTGGAGCTTACCTAGGAAAAGATGGTTGTGGTGGTTGTGGGAGGAGGGAAGAGGGAGCAGTATGTCAATATTGGGAAATACAACAGAATCTTGTCTGTGTTCCTAGCTCTGAAAGTCTGTTACTTAAGAGTTGACACTGAAGAGGAGGTGTACTGCAGCTTTATCATTGTGAAAAGCCAGTGGCAGGCAGGGTAAGGGTACTCTGAGTGATCTGAATTGTTTTAGATAGAGCCTGTTTGCCAAATAGAATTTTTTTTCTAAGATTTCCAAGCAGTCTGTCATAGATGGCTTCCTAAAGTGTGCCATGTGAATTATGGAGTCTCAAATGGTGTCCTTTTAGAAGCACAGTCTATACCTGAGTGGATTACTGAATTAATGCAAAAAGCATTCGTGTAAGTCTTGCCTTGAAATCCAGTGTGCTAGCTGGTTACAGTGCTGTTTTTCTGTGGACAGTTGGTGGTATGTGTTACATTTCCTGTAGATAAGAGTTTAGAAGTAAAAGGATGAATATTCTGATATGCAGGGATGTGAAAGTCTTAAGTGAATTAATACCAGCTCTAAGTGAATTAATACCAGCTCTAAGAGCAGATTTATGGCTCCTTTTCCGTTTTCTGATACCCTCTACTTTGTGTTCCTCCCTCCATTTCATTCCAGACACTGAGAAAAAGACCTACAGTAATCAGTTCCTGCTGTTAAGAATGCTTGTTTTCTAGCCACTGTTTTGTTTTATGCTTATTAGATAGAAGCTGAGAACTGGATGTGCAGAAATTCTGTGTGCTCCTTCATGTTTCCTGAAGAGAGTCTGTGTATAGCCTCACGTGAGCTTCCCGGGTGGTTTAAGCAGATGAGGTTGTCCTGCTGCCAGAAGGCACTATCCTGTCATTCCCTTGCAAGGGGGTGAGGTTTGTGTGCCTATATGGGCTAGTGAAACCTAATTTGGGGAGTCTAATTTCTTTTTTTTTTTTAAGTCGGATTTGCTTGAAAGTTGGGAAGGGCAGAACTATCTCTGTTTGGCAGCAAGCAGGGTCTGGTTATCTTTGCAGCATATGGTGAGGCTTCACTTTTGGGGCTCTGATTACTCCATTAAGTCAGTCTGAAGATCCATTCCCACCTTATTTCTATACCCAGTGAACTTCTCTTTCAAGCCAGATGAATGCACTAGTTGTAGATTTAGAGATCCCCCCTTGTCCCAAGGAGGTGCCTGCCACAGAGATAAAGGAGGGAAGTAGGACTGCCCTTTTGTAGCAAGATGGTGGTCAGGTTCAGTTGTCTTGTCAGTCCATATTGCTGGACTTCAGTAAATCACATGAATTTCCAGTAGCCTCTCTTGTGTGTGGACAGAAGCTTTAGTTTAGTTAATGGAAGGAGATTGTTTTGCATTTTAATGATGATCATTCTTTCAGGGAAACTCAAGTTTTCTAACATAGAAGGTAGGGCAGTCACAGTATTTAATTTAAGTTCAACTTTTTGGTTTGGTTGGGTCTTTTTTTTCAAACTGCGTGGTATTGAAACATTGTGCTTTTTCCAGGTAACTGTTGTTGTTGTTCATGTAGCTACCATTTAAAGCTTTGTACTGAGAGCTGCAAGTTACTAGCTTGTGACTTAAATGAGTACCTCATTCTCTGAAAGAAACATTCCATGGAGAAACGTACAGTCTTTGGCATCAAAGACGGGGCTGTGCAAAGGCCGCCCTTCTCCGTCAGCTCTGTCCTCCCTTCATCCTAGGTCATCTTGGGAGTTCTGCATTACGTGCATGACTGTGTGTGCACATGAGTGTATATGTCTCTATCTTATTTTAGTGCTTTGTTCTTTCAAGTGACAGTCAAAAGTTTGAATTTCTGGGATATAGAACAATATATTCTGGGAAAGTGTTGTTTGGGAAATGTGGTTAGATAAGTGACAGAGCAGTTCTTGCAGGGAAACTGGTTTTGTTCACTAGTTCACCAAGGTTGATTGTAAATGTGGTTGCATAGGAGGCACATGAGTTTGCACTGGTGAATCTGAAGAGCAGAAATTAAATTAATAGATAGAATTTTTTTGGTTTGATAATTTGTTTAGTTGATGGTCTCTCTAGCTGATGTTTTAAGTAGCTGATTATTCACTTAAGACCCTTGTCTCCTCTTATAGAGGATCTTATGTCTCTTCTGGATGCTGACATACATTCTGCTCACCCAAGTGTCATTATTGATGCTGATGCTATGTTTTCAGAAGATATTAGTTACTTTGGTTATCCATCCTTTCGGCGCTCATCACTTTCCAGGCTAGGCTCATCCAGAGGTAATTTTGCACCTTTTTTCTTTGTAATAAGTAGTTTGCTGTGGAAAAAGCTAGTGATAGTACACACTGGTGGTTTAGATGCTGATTTAATGTGAAAGTAGATTGTGATATGTTATCAAATGTAGAGTAGACAAGTAGACTGTTGCTCATCAAAACTATTAATGAATTCTGACTATTAGCAGGTAAGTTCTACAAGAACATTGGTAGTCATGTATTTTAAATCTAATTGTTGATCATTGGTGTTGCAAAGTGTTACAAAATTTTTGCATGTTAAGTTTATTTTAAACTGCAGTGTATGTACCTACTAATACATAGATTGCATTACAAGTATTTAATTTGGCTCAAAAATTAGTAGTAATCTATGACAGCAGCATTCTTAATACTTTCTTTTTTTCTTCTTCTTCTTTCTTTCTTTTGGGTTGCTCTTTGTACACTGTTCTTCACATTTCTTTAGTTGTTCCATGACAGAAGTTACCTTTATGGAATGAGGAACTTTAGATAATAAGGAGAGAGAAGAAATCTAAATTTTTACTTTCTGGAAGCATTTTTATAGTTGGATAAGGAGAACTATTGGCAGGTGATAAAAAAAGCTCCTTGAGCAGTGTTAGGGCTTTTTTTCTTTTAAGCATTATCACTTAAAAGATTTATAACAGACCATGCAGCAATTTCCTATCTTTTTGAAGCTGTTGCCACAAATGCCTAGAGTATTTCCAAACTGTTAATCCAACCTCTGGTGTGACTGTTTATTTAGTACAGCTTTGTTGCCTTTCATGAACACCTTTTAACATATTAATTGCTGAACATGTAAGTTCCTGTTACATAATTATTAGTCGGGGGTCAATGTGATGTTTGCTAGAAAGTAAGTACAGTACTTACATGAAATACATCTGTAAGACAGGCTGTTGTGTTTGGCTTATGTAAAAGCTCCCCCATTTGTCTAATACAGCAAAAGACCCAAGACTTGGCATAATCCATTGAAACTGATATAATAATGCAGTTATCTTGTATATGTAATTCCAGTTAATTTTTGTGAGCATAAGTGAGGTACTTCATAGGTTAAATGCATTTATGTGCACGTGTGAATATTCAGCATCTGACATAACTCCTTCTAAATTCCTCCCTTTTTTTCCTTTTCTAAGGTTATTCTATATAAGACGTTACCACCAATTTTATAATCCTTATTTTCCATGCATAATTGACCTGTGGAAAGTTAGTTTGATTACCTGATTTAAAAAATTTTTCTGTATGAGCGAACTGCAGAGTACTGGCTTTAGGCAGTTTATAGGCCAATTGGAGGGGAAGCATTTTGGTAAGGAACATTTTCCTATGAGGATCCTTTTGAAGACTTGTGTGACTCTTGAAAAGTTTTCATTTGATCTACTCAAAGCAGATACACTTTAATTTATTAAATCCAGTCCTATTAAATCCAGGATATTGCTTTAAACAAAAGGGGTTGGATTATCAAATATGTATGAGAGCTTTTTTTAATGCTTGCTTTCTTTAACCTTTTCAAATTACTGTTTTTCTGGGAAAGTTGTTATGAAACTCTCTAATAAATACTCTTTTTTGCTTTGCATAAAGATATCTGAAAGACTATATAGACTTAAGATTCTTTTATTGTTGTAACTACGTTGATAAAACTACAGAACTGTGCATATTGTACTAGAAAACTTTAAATAGCAATGTAAAATGTATTTGGCCTCTTATGATGTAAGTGAAATTGCTCTAGCATTTTTTCCTAGTGCAAAAAACTGTAAGCCTTTATTTCTAGCTTATTTTATGTTTAGTAATTCTAAAGTACGTGTTCTTGAAAGAGTTAATATATCGAATGTTGCATGTCAGGACTATATTTTTAATCTGTGTGAGTAGATTTAACTGCTGTTAGTTGCATCCTGAAGGGTCTTTACTAGAGAGTGGCTTACTTTTATCCCACTGGTGTGACCCAATTGCATACCAGTTCTCCTTCTTCCCTTAGAGAGAGACTCTGAGCTGTTGCGTGAACGTGAGTCCGTTTTACGTTTGCGTGAACGAAGGTGGCTTGATGGAGCCTCATTTGATAATGAAAGAGGCTCAACAAGTAAGGAAGGGGAACCAAACCTGGACAAGAAGAATACACCTGTTCAAAGTCCTGTTTCTTTAGGAGAAGACTTGCAGTGGTGGCCAGATAAGGTATGGAATTTTTGTAATCTATTACTTGCGTGCTGTGCAATAGGTCTTTTTTTTTTCCCCGAATAAATACTGTGTGTTTCCTTTTTGACTATCACGTCTTAATTTTGTGAGATAATGTAATAAAGCACATTCGTTATTGTGTACTTAAATTATACATAATTAATTACATCCTTATAGCTGCACTTCGTTACTACTGTTGTAATTTTCTTCTCTGTGTATTTTCGAGACACTGCTGTAGATCATAAGGCTTGGGTTGGTTTTTTTTTCTTTTATTTATTTGGGTGCTCAAAGCATTTAATTTGCAGTAGGAAACTCATGAAACAATCTAAACTATGCTTCATCAAGGAAACATTTTTTTGATAGCATTATTATTCTTGGAGATACTTTCAGTTTGAGTGGGTTGGGCTTTTAAACTACAGTGGTAAAAATTGGCATTTATTTTCAAGGCAAGAAGTGATTACCACAGGAGATAAGAGTAGTAGAAACACCAGCTATATGTTGCTAATTGAATGTCTGTAGGCGTTGTCTTTATGGATTATCTATATGTTTGGGGAGATGACTTTTAAAAAACCTAAATAAAATAAAACCCAACCCAACCCACCAAACCAAAAGCTTCCTAAGAATGGAAGTGATCATCTGTGTTTATTAGACCAAATTTTATGGACTTGGTCTGGTGTTCCCATTTCTGTCTGTCCACAGGATCTGTGAGGTTGTTTTTTCGATCTGTCACACTTCCTTTTTCTGTGTGTCTGTTCATTTCAGACTAAATCTAGATAGCTTGAAAAGGGAGGTGGATATAGAGGCTTATTCCTGCTTACAGCAGCTGACTTTAGATGCTATTGCCTTCTTTTGGGCATTCAAACTGAGAAATTAAGAGACCTAAAAGGAATGTTTGTCTAATAGTTGCTCTCTACCAGATCTTTTATGTCTGAACTGTTCTTTGTTTGTTTTGGGTTTGTTGTTGGTTTGGTTTTGTTTTGTTTTGTTTTTCCTCATCTAGTAACATTGACCTTCTCTGTCAGTGAAAGTTGGCAGCTTTTGTCCCCCTAGCTTAGAATGAGAAAATCTCACTTGGATAGAGAGACATTTGAGGAATTTAACATGAAAGAATAAATGTAGTTTAGATTTCAGATACTGACTCATCATCTGTGTTTTGTTAATGTTACTATGGCCATTATTACTGGTGTGGGGTTTGTTTTTCTTTTTATTTTGCTGTGATATCTAACTGTATGCCTGTGCAATTTATATGTACTGAACTGCTTCCCACTTACCTGTTAGATATGCACTCTTACAAACCCTAGCTTCTGGGCTTCCAGTTAAATGAAGGTGTCTTACTGGAAAGGGCTTCCATTTTTATCAAAAAGTAATTAAACTTTCCATCATTTCCTTCAGCTGAACATTCTTAAGAAGTGGTTCTGTGTTTTTCTTGCTATAGCCCCAGTATGAAATTCTGTTGGTAGTATTTTCCAACAGAAACTCTTCAAGGTGAAAATCCTGAGAGGGATGGTTTAGCAGAGAGGTCAGTTCAGATGTTTCTTCCATTTTGGAAAATAGGAGGAGGTCTTGAAATGTTAATGGAAAAGACAGTAAGTTAGGGGGCAAGTTAAAGCACACAAGAAACCACTACAAAAGAACCAGTCATGTTTGCAAATATTTGTCCTTCATTTTTCATTATTTTGACCTTTAGCATTTGAGACAGAACTGTAGTAGGCTGTGATGAGAGTGGTTAACTTCCGTTTGTGGGAGGTGAAGTTCCAACCTGAGAGGCATGGGTGAAACTTTTGGAAAGCTAATAGTGTTCCCAAATGCATCAGTTTCACCCGCATTTTGAGACTGACGGTGTATAGACATGTTGCACAGGTACTGAGTTTTCTCCACCAGATAAACATCATCAGCTGCTCAGGAATCCAAGTCAATGAGTACATTCTTCTGATATTTCGAATCTTGTTGCACTGTAGTACTATCAGTCTACACTTGCTCTGTATCAGCCTTGTGCCATGGGTATCAGAGCCACTCTGTAGTAATGACAAGTATGGCTGGTTTTTCCCTGCTTGACTGTAATGGGGTGCAAACCAAGCCTTTAGTTTTTTCAAGTAGGTATGTTCTGCTTAGCTATTGAGATACTAAGATTTTGTCAGTAGTCTGCATCATCTTCAAGTGTGTTAATTTCTCTGATCTGAAATCAAAGTTTGTAGTTGAACAGGAGTCTCAGGTTTACAGAAGCAGAGCTGTTGTGTTGTTCGTGCATCTTTGGGCAGTTGGTTGAATGGCCCTGTGGAGGTGAATGTAGCATTGATCCTGGAGCACTTAGGTCACAACTGCTAATATTTTGATGGAAGGGAGAGAAAAATTTTGATTGGCAGGTCTCTCTAATATTCAGCTTCTGGTTCAAAGCTGTTTGTTTATAAAAAGTATGTTAGCAAGATGAAAAGTCATAATGAGAGTGTCTTGGAGCAAAAATTAATTGCTTTCCATACTTAACTCTGAGGCATTAGGCCAGATAACTTCTGAAGGTTCATCTATGCTGATGAAGTAGAGATGCATCTCATTAGACTACAGTAGGTTATGATGACAGTTCTTTCTCAGAATGTGCAGTGTTTATGCCATGGCATGTATTAATAATCATAGTGTGGATTAGTATTTTTGTTACTTCTGTGCTGTGTTGGTAGATGCCCTCCAGAACAAAATAGTTCTCTAGTGATTTAACTAATTCTAGAGCCTCTTATCAGGGTATAAAAGAGGCTTGCTTGTGATTGCTTCTGTCCTTTCCTCCTGCTGCTTTTCTATTTTTCCCAAAATATGGGTGAGCATTTGAGCGTTTGGTAAGAGCTGTACTGAATGAATCCTGTGTTACTCAAGGACACACTCACACCTTTTGGAATGCACACTTCTGGGCATGAAAACAGTAGAAAAATATTGTAAATACAGACTTATGAAACTAAAAATGTTTCCACTTTTAAACTTCTGTGGCGAAAAGTCTCCTAATTTAGGGGGCAGATAATTGTACAGGATGGTGGGACTTTTTTAATGGCTGAGTTCAGTTTCTCCTCAGCTGGCTGAAGTACATAAACATGGTGTATTATAATCTGAGAGTCAGTTAAAGATACTGATCTGGGACATAACCAATACAGAGAAGACTAGATATCATGTATCTCTCTTTCAGATTTGTAGCTGTAGAAGACAGCATTTGATTTTATACCAGTTTAAGTTGGGGTTTTTTTTTTCATTTTTTGTAAAGCTGTAAGTAGAAGAAAAGTTTGAGTTATTAGTAAGAAATAACGTTTGTCCTATAGCTGCACTTGCTGAGGAGCAATTAAATGTTACAAATGTTTCGCAGTAAACAGAATTTAATGCTTTGTGAAATCACTTAAATTCTCTGTAGTTTGAGATCCATTTCAGTGCGAGGAGGAACAGGAATTTGCAGAAGTGGGATTCTGCATAGTTGCAGTAACATTGAACTCAATCTAAGAGGGAGGAAAACAGACTTGTGGGGTCCGTGTAGGTACAGGATGAAGCAAATGAACAAAGTGATGCTGTGTAAGTAGTAGAAAGATACCAGATGAGTTTTGATAAGATGTCAAAAAGGAGAAAAGGGCAAGAGGAATAACTAATAATCAGTAGCTTTTCCAACATATCGGGTTATAATGATGTCGTATTGGGACATGCAGCATACTGATTTTTTTTTTTTGAACTTGATGTTGCTCACAGTTACTTACTTTCAGAAGTGAAAGGTAAGAATTAGTTGATGAACCAGTGAATTTGATAATTGATTTCTTGGGTAGCTTGCAAGATATCTGCCTGACTATACTTAGCAATGGAATAATGGAATTATATTGCTTTTTTGTTAGTTTCAAACAGCTAGAATTTCAAGCAGTAACTTTTTTTTTCGGTGTCGCAAGTCAAGACATCTTCTCATCTTTAATTTTATGAGCAGTGTTGTGTTCTTAAAACACTGTCCAAGTTAATTGCCATGTATATGCTATTGCTAAAGTTCAGGGAAATAATACCTATTTCTTTCTTTCTTCCTTCACTTCATCAGAAACAATGATGCTTTGTGTGTGGGGACATGCTGAGTTTGAGACAATCTGGATATATCTTTATTTTCAGGTTCGATGTTCAAGGGTGCTCTGAAAAAAAACCAATTCCAAGTTCTTTTTTTTTCATTTATGTGTTTTTATAGATGCATTTATAATATTGTTGTCTTAAGACTTATTTCTGTGTTTGTAGGATGGAACAAAGTTTATTTCTATCGGAGCTCTATATTCTGAGCTCGTGGCTGTTAGCAGTAAAGGAGAACTCTATCAATGGAAGTGGAGTGAATCAGAGCCTTACAGAAATACACAGGTACTGTATAGCTTTAAATGTTTCCCTTCAGAATTATTTATATGCTTTGAATATCTAAAATATTTTTTTGTTTCCAAAGAATCCTTCGCTACATCATCCACGAGCCATGTTCTTGGGGTTAACCAATGAAAAAATAGTGCTGCTTTCTGCGAATAGTATTAGAGCAACTGTTGCCACGGAAAATAACAAGGTATGAAATGTTTGCTGGTTGCTGAGTTTGACAAAGCTGGGTTTTTTCAGTTGCTTGCAGTATATTATAGAGAAGTGTTTCTTCAGCTTCATCTGCACTAGGAAGTACTTAAATTCATTTGCTCATTCATTTCTTTTCTTCCCGATCTGGTGTTTTGTAGAAATGCAAAAAGTTTTAAAAAAAGAAATCTGTCAGATTTACAGTTGAAACAATGAAAAGATACCTGGTTTACCTGATTATCTGAAACACTTGACTTTTTGCTGTTACAGTAGAAACTGACACTGTTTTGAGAATAGAGAAGCTTGTAAATATTCTGTACAGATTTAGTAGAAAAATTAAGGACATTGAAGCTTTCAGTGATGTGAAGTAAGTTATCTTTTGGTAACTCATTTGAGTAAAGTAACTCATTTGGTAAAGACTCCAACACATCTGTATACTTTTTGACAGGTTTCTCTTTTTTTTTTTCCCAACCTTTTTTGTTAACGTTGAGGACTGGAAATAGAGGAGAAAACAATTCTGAAAAGCTCTCTTTTGGGGAAAGAAAAGATGGTAGAGGATAAATTTCCAAAGGGTATAATGGTTTTTTTGTTTTATGTGGTTTTTTTCCCCCTTTCAAAAGCAGTAAATATTATGTTAAAGATGCAACTGATGTGCAACTTTTCTTCTTTTTTTTCCTCTACCTTCTCTGTTCCTTTCTTTCCTTCTCCCTTAGGTTGCTACATGGGTAGATGAAACTTTAAGCTCCGTAGCCTCTAAATTAGAACACACTGCACAGACATACTCGGAGCTTCAGGGAGAACGGATTGTTTCTTTACATTGTTGTGCTCTTTACACGTGTGCTCAACTAGAGAACAACTTGTATTGGTGGTAAGTAATGCTGTGTTTGTGTACAACACTGTAGATGCTCTGGATGTCTTCATGTCTCTGGCTCTGAGAAGCATTGCAAAACTACTGAACCACCATTATTCTGGGTTCTGTAAATCTGCACTTGAGCTTAGGTTCCCTTTTTAAAATACATTTATTCTCTTTTTTAATGCCTAAAGCTTTTGGATCCACTTATAACATCTTTAACAGAATAAAGTCATTGTTTTAGGAGACGCGTGTAAATGCTTTAGCTTTCAGCTGTATCAGTACAACACAGGATCAGAGAATAATCTTCTCTATGCCTTTCAGGCCTTTTTCAGATTGTAAATATGGAACAAACTTACCCATGTATGAGGTCGATGTTCCTCTCTCTGGCTCTCTTTGAAGATATTGTCTGTTAATTTGTGGTCTAAATCTTAAAGAAGGGGGAAGTAACATCAAATGCTCCCTCTGGAGTTGTTAAAATATAACCCTTTTAAACATAAAATATGAAATGTTAGTTAAAATATGTTAACTAACAACTTGATGATTAAGAAGCCTACGCCAAAAAAACCCAAACAAAACCAAGCAAAAAACAAACTCTCAGAAATAATACTTCCAAAAGGGCTCTGAAATGAGTTTCTAATTTAAGTGAATTCATTGAGTAATAATAATGCATTATCAGTATGCATTATTTTTCAGTATGTCAGGAGTCATTGCATTATGTATCATGCCTAAAGTTCAAGTGGCTTTGAGGCATGGATGAGTTAAATACTTGATGATGAGCTGGAAATCAGAGCATTGAAAATTAATTCTATGAAATGGCTTTCTCATTAAATTCTATTAACTCTGGAAAATACTTAAATAGACTTGTAGCTGGACTTGTAAACTTAAACACAGACATATTTTATTCTAACTTCTAGTCCCAGATCGCAAAATTACACCTCTCTGGCTCTTGGCCCTTTCATTATGTCATGGCTGGCATGCCACACTTTAATTACTTTGTATAGAAACTACTAAGCTGTAGCATTGGAGATACTTGGCGATTAGAACCTTCCATCTTTACTGGAATAATCGGTGCGAAATACAAAAAGACTTATTAGCATTTATATGTAATCTTTGGAAGCAATTTATGAACGAACATGTCTTTTTCTGGTTTAGTGTTGGGTGTGGTGATTTTATGTTATTTTATGATGTAGACAGAAGCTTCTGTTACTATTGATACCCTTACAGTGATCTGTAGTACATGAGACAGGATTTTGGTTTCCAGTGTTGCACAGGACTGAAGCTTTTCATGTTGTACTTGACATAAAGGAGCTTCTTGAATCAAAGCTTCTAACTGTATAAGCCACTGACTAAAACATGAAGTATCAAAATAATGAGCATGCTTAACTGTGTATGCAGGTGTGATTTTCAACTAAACTGAGTTGATCCAATTACAAAAGGAGTGTTCTTTTTTCCCCCTCTTGCAGCAGAAGTCTGTCATAAGAGTCTCAGGCTCCTTCAGCCATGTCCCCAGAGAGAAAGTGAGGCTTTTAGAATTTAGAAACAAAAAAGCTTATCTTCTTCCCCAGAGTTTGCAAATTCTGGAAATTATCACTAGTTGTGGGAAAGATATCCTCAAGTTCAGAGAGGCAGCCTGCATCTTGAAAGCTGTGACTGGACTATACCACTTGTGACAGAGGTTTTGCAGCACTTCAAACTGGAAGGAAAGCCATTTGGCAGTGAAATAACTTGTGGGCTCTGCCTCTTCCACCTCCTCCTAATAAATTGGGGCAGTTGAGGTGAATTTGGAAAGTATAGAATTTGGGGTACGTATAGAAAAAGATGACATTTCTGCAGTTCTTTGAGATTTTGGAGAAGGTGGCACACACACTTGCATGTTTGATCGTGATTACGTTAAGCAGAAGGAAGAAACTTTTCAAAGTTCTGAACAAAGCTTTTCTTTCACAGCCTTTTTAAAATAACATGCATTTTTCCACAGGGGTGTAGTTCCTTTCAGCCAAAGGAAGAAAATGCTAGAAAAGGCCAGAGCGAAAAATAAAAAGCCGAAGTCTAGTGCTGGTATCTCCTCTATGCCAAACATAACTGTTGGAACCCAGGCAAGTACAGCTGTCACCAGTGGCACTTTTACCATGCTATATGATGAGCTTACAACCTGCTCTTAAAAAAACACAACAGAATGAATTAGCACAAGAAGTGATGCATAAAAGTGATATCAATAATGTGGAATTAAAATAGTATGTTTTAATGATATAACTGTAAATGGCTGTGTCCTGTTAGTGTTGTTACTGTTTTGTAAGTATGACTATCGCTGCACACAAGAACAAGCTGTACTCATGCAAAGTACTTCTGGTTTAGTTTACCTACTGATTTAATTTACCTGCTGATTCTGTATTTTGAGAGAAAGTAAGTATAGAAATATAATTCCCAGTAGAGCAAATTAGCTTAGTAAATGATTAAGCATTTAAGTGCCTGCTGTGTTAATGTCTAGATTTGATTTATTTATGCTGTGTGATAAACCTTTGTTTTGAAGCCTTTACCAAAAAGGCTAATAACTGGTACGGAGGATTTTTTTTTTTGATTAGTACTAGAACTAATATGAGACAAAACAGTTCTTTCCCAGGGAGCACATTTCTTTCGATTCCAAAACCATTCTAATTGACACTGTGATGAGTCACTGTATTGGATTAATTGTTCCTTTTGTGGTTGAGCATCTAAATACTATATGTTAAATAGTTTCACTACTAAAGCGTTTACTTTCAGCTGTGAATTGCACAACAGCTTCCTTTTCTGTATATAATGCTGACTTTCCTCTTCACCTGATTCCATGAGTTTTCTATTTTGACTACTGCATTTGCCACCAAGAAAATAATGCGCATACGACTTCCCTCAGTAGAATCCATTTTTCTCATAGAAATAAATATTTCTATCTGTAGGTATGTTTAAGAAATAACCCCCTCTATCATGCTGGAGCAGTTGCTTTTTCAATCAGTGCTGGAATTCCTAAAGTTGGTGTGTTAATGGAATCTGTTTGGAACATGAATGACAGCTGTCGATTTCAGCTTCGGTCCCCCGAGAGCTTGAAAAACATGGAGAAAGGCAGCAAAACTACTGAGGCAAAGTAAGTGTGGAGAACAGAGAACATGTGCACGCGTACACACAGATTGTGTATTTGCTACTCTCTTGAACTGGGGAGTAATAATGGAAAAGGAAGGTCAGATTTTTATAATTTTGAAAATTTTGCCTTCTCTCTAAGATACTAGGTTTCTTGTAAACTCAGCTAGATGTGCAGAAATACTCACTGCAGGAAAGATGTCTCAGTTGTGTGAAATCACTATGGACATGTGAAATGCAAAAGGAATATTAAATGAAGGCTTGCCTACAGTGTTCTATAAAGTTTCCAAGACTTTATAGTTTAATAGCTGAAAATGGAACCAGCTGTTTTCTGGCTCTTCATGAGATTAAACTGTTTCAGCCCCTCCATAGTTTTAAGAAAAAAAAATTGGGTTGACAATTGCCATTTAGATGTTTCTTAAAACAGATTTAAACAATTTCAAGTAAAGCTTGAAAATGTTTGGCAGTTCTGGAGTATCAGGTTATTGTATAAAGCTAATAATTCTTCCTGTTCTCAAATAAAGCTCATCATGTTTATTTTCTGTAATAGTGTATCTATGCTCAGTTAATGTTAAAAAGCTATTTCCTGATTAAGCAGCGTTGCACTGTTCCCAACATCAAGATTTATAGCCTTGTCAGTTAGGATGGCTGTTCACAAGTGTGGAGTTACTTCTTTAAGGTATTATTAAAGGAACACTGCTGGGATACACTGACACTTTTGTCTGTTGTCACAGAAAAGATTTCACTTTTTTCTTTCTTCACTCTTAAGTACTACCTTTTATTTTAGACCTGAAAGCAAACAGGAGCCAGTCAAAACTGAGATGGGTCCTCCACCATCCCCAGCTTCCACTTGTAGTGATGCATCTTCAATAGCAAGCAGTGCATCAATGCCGTATAGTAAGTAATGTGTAGCTCAGAGTAACATAAAATATTTGTGTAGATAAGAAGTTTCCATAAAAGACAGTCCTACTGTGATTCTGTACTAATTTCACAATCCTTGGGTCTTTCAGTCTGTACTGCAATATAGATAAAGGTTTTGTAATAGACTTTGAATAATCGGTGAATTGTCAGTGTTAAAGTGACAGTATAAGCAGTGACTACTCGATGTGAGGTGTATCTGCGCAAGTGTAGCAGTTCTCAGAATCAAAAGTATCTTTCAGGAGGTGATCAAGAGGAAGTCTGAAGATAAAGTTATGTTTAATTGCAATGTGATAATGAGTTTCTTTGCAGCCCAGAAGCTGAACTTGTTTTGGAAAACTTCTTTAAAGATTAAGCTGCTGTTGAACAGCTTGCCTTGCAGTTGAATGTCGATGCAGAAAGCAGTACTTTGTATCTAATACAGAAAACGTCTAAAATACGACATTGTTTACTAACATACAAAAGCAGTCAGAGAAGTTTTATAGTACAAGTTGCGCTTAAAAACCTGAAAGGCTACATCCAAATTTGTGTAACTGGACTCCTTAAGCATTTTTTTCTCTCCATTTAAACACATAAATTTGTAAAATGTTAATTACAATGCCATCATTTGAAGAAATCTTTTCTCTGTAGATTTTTCTTCTAATTGTTCAGAAACTGCAGTTTTAAGAAGCATTAACCTAATGACTCAAATGGCCTTGTGCAGTGACTGAGAATCTCATATGCTCAGATCTGCAGTACTTGCTAATTTTACTATTGATTTCTTTTGCAGTTCGTTCAACTGTAATTTTTCACTGACTACAACTTTGCTTGCACTTTTGAACTAGTGTTTGAAGTTGCAATTAGCTTAGAAGTTCTCCGCGTCTTGCTTTAAATATGTTGATAGTATTAATTACGCTGTATACTCAACTTGGAAGATTAAAGGTTCTTGCCAGTGTTAATTTAGCAATGTTATGTATTTAAATTTGATTCTGAGTGTGCTACAGTTACTGTTCAGATAAAGTCTGCAGCAAATCTAGCTGCATTGCAATTGCCATTAGCCAAAATAGCTATTTTCTACCTCATTTGCTCTTTTAGAAGTTTACCAAGTAATCCATATGTGGTAGGCAAGCAGACTTTTTGTAAGGTTGATATAAAGCACTGTAGCAGGGATGACTGAATGGTCTCACAGTGTCAGCCGTTTTACTTACAGCACAAGTATCTGAGCCCTGCCAAAACAGGGCTTGTTCCTTGTATTTTAATTTTTTGTATTCTAATTATTGTGTTATTTAAAATTTTTAAAAAATTGTGTTCTAATTACTTTTCTTAAATATCTTTAAAAATTGCTTTGCTTATCATATGGGCTTTATTAGTGTTAAATCCATAGAAAAGCATGAAAGTGACATGATATACTTGTTAGGTAGCTCTGACTCTTAAAGTTGTATTCTTGTTAACCTCTTGTTAATTTCTACATTTGACTGCTGATAATCTTTTTGAGGGAAAGGTTTGGTGCTTACTGAACATTGCATTTTGATGCTTTGATTAACTATTTCAAGTCTTTCTTTTTTGGTATAACTTTTTTGTCTCAGAGCGACGACGATCTACTCCTGCCCCGAAAGAGGAGGAGAAAGTGAATGAAGAACAGTGGTCTCTGAGGGAAGTTGTGTTTGTGGAAGATGTTAAGAATGTTCCTGTTGGCAAGGTTTGTCTGAAATCTAAAATACACTGTCCCACTGTCTTTTGGGAGGAGGAAAAAAAAAGGTTTTTCTTTTAGATAAGCTAACTGTTTAAAAAAATCATACTTTTGGGGATGCTTGAGAGTGTTTCTGATGAGTACAACTTCGGTTGCATTTATATTTGTCCATAACACAATGCTAATAATAGAGTGGATGTGTTGTGAGTAAAACGTGATGAATCTTAAAAAAGTCTTTTATTTTAAATTGAACCACAATATTAAGGAAAGCAGATGTGTTTTTATCCGAAATATTATTTTGTTGTCTTGAGCTATAACTGCCACATATCCAATGAGACTGTGAAGGGTTTCACCTGTTGTGACTGACTTTTACATACACATAGGTAGAATATTTGGGTAAATCTCGTGTTCAGGCAACCAAGGAACAAAAATATTTTGATTAGAAAGTACATGCTTCATTAATATGATTATAAAGTTATTTCATTTATTATTCCACAAAATCTCTTTGTTTAATCCTTGTAATGTTTTCATTTTTTCTCTAATAAACCTTTGCTCTGACTCAAGAGCCATATAGAAGAAAGTACTCCCTTTTCTCCTTTGGCATTGTTGTGTGATGTTGGGAGGGATTAGGTCCTCTAGACAGTTCTCTGGTATACTTTTCAAAAATAAAATCAACAAGAAAGCCAATAAGGTTTTCCTCAAAAGGAAAAGATTGGGTTGTTTTCTACTTGATTCATAGAAGATTTAAAAAAGTGTTACCAGAGGAGGATCAATAACTGCCCTACAGAAGGCAGCTGAAGTTAGTAAGAGTTATTTTACTTGCTTCCTTAATGGATTTACTTGTGTGGCAGTGTAAGATTTGCCTTGAGCAGTATCTTTGAAAGGAGGAGGTTCAGAATGAATTTTCGTTATCAGGTTTAGGTCATTTATGCAGAAGGGAATACGGAGCGACTTAGTTCATTGTTACACTTCAGTTTCTGTAAATAAGATTTTGAGATCTAGTTGAAGTTGCTTAAACCATTGTTTTCCTCTGATACCAGCTTTGGGAAAGTCCCTCTTGTCCCTTACCTGTCCTTCCTGTTTTAGATCCTAAGATTTTCAGTACAGAGACTGTTCTTCTTCTGTATACAGTTGCAAAGGTGTCTGTGCATTGCATCAAGAACTACTATAATAAATATAAAAGAGCTTGAATTTTTATGTTTACATTTTCACTGAAGTGCTAATGCTTTAAGGTTTGTCAGTGTACCATTTTCTCTAGTGCACTTGATAGGCTGCACTTAGCAAGAGAAATTGGAAGAAAACATGGAAGTGCCTGAATTTTTCTTACGTACAGTATCTTGAAAATTTGAGAGGTGTTTTTTATTGTTAGAGACCTTTTAGATAAAGTTGGTTACATCTAGACCTTTGTTTGTTAAACGCTTTCTGTGTAGAAACTATAGAGAAATTAGGCATTATTAAAGACTGATGGCTGCTTAGTTTTGATCAAGACTGAGAACATACAGAGTTCCTATTTCTGCTCATAATTAAAACATTGTCTGTCCTTTCCCCACCCCCTTCTGCCTTAGCTTTGTTTTCCTGTTGAGAAAATTACGGTCTCAACTGGAAATTCGAAGGGCCTTGCTGTTTGGTGATAGCATAAGAAGTTCCTATATCAAGGAAGCCTGTTTTGACAGTTCTGATTAGATATGCATGGCAGCAACTCTTTAGAGAGGCTTACAGTCTTAAAAATGACTGTGTCAGTGTGGGATTGAATAGCTTTTATTTCCTTCGGGGCCAGAGAAGGACAGACACGCACGCTTGAAGAACGTCTGGATAGACTTGTCTGTATCCTTCAGTCCTAAGGGACTGAGTGGAGAACTTCATCATTGAGTGCACAGAACAGGCAATAGACCCATAAACTAACAGGTCTTTTTTCCACGGTGTACAGGCCTGTTGAGGAAGGAGCACTAAAAATTTTTAGGTGGGCCAAAAAAAAAAAAAATTAGAGTTTTTTCCTTTGTCTTGTAGTATAAGAGCTAATGGGCACTTAAAGAAGAAGGAGACTCAGTGTAGACTTTGTTGTTGTTGAATTGTTGGCTAATGTTTGGAATTCATTGCCGCAAGAATAGTTTTTATTTCCAAAAGTGGTATCACAAATTAATAAGGGAAAGGTCTATCCAGGCTATTAAACATGAAGTTGTCCTGCTGTTTCCAGGAGCTGGAAGCTGGAAAGAGACCAGGGGAGTACCAGTAGGAGCTTCTCTAGTCAGTTGATACTGGCTCCTGTTGAATGTAGGATGTTGAAATGGAGGGACCTCTGATATGATTCGGGATGCTTATGAAGTCATTAGGAAATCCAAGATTTTCAAATTTCAGTAATTTTATCAAAACGACAAGGCTAATGACCAAGAGCTATGCAATTGTATCACTGGTTATTGTAAATTTTTTCGTCTCCCTGATAAAGGTCTGGTTCATTTGAAGCAAATGAGATTTTGTTCAGCCTTTTGGTAAAACTCTTATGTGTTCTGCCTGTAGGTGCTAAAAGTGGATGGTGCGTACGTTGCTGTGAAATTTCCAGGCACCTCCAATAATGCAAACTGTCAGAGCAGTTCTAATTCTGATCCTGATCCTTCTTCTCTCCTCCAAGACTGTAGGCTGCTCAGAATAGATGAACTGCAGGTATGTGTTTGTGAAACACTGAGGAAATAATCAGTATTTTGAAGTGTCAGCACTGTGTGTGCTTAATTGCAGCTTAAAATTTTACATCTGTTTTCAGGTCGTAAAAACTGGCGGAACTCCGAAAGTTCCTGACTGTTTTCAAAGAACACCCAAAAAGCTGTGTATTCCTGAAAAAACAGAGATCCTAGCAGTAAATGTAGATTCAAAAGGTAAGTAGGACTTAGCCTGTGAGTCCAAATCTGTTGGTTCCTTTATTTCCTGTCTCTCATCCAAGTGGAAAACACGTACTTTCAAAAGGACATAAAGAGGTGTTTCCATTGATATTAGTAATTTCTTGAGAGTGCTTTAGTTAGAAGTTCTTTTACTGGGTGCTTTAGTTAGAAGTTCTTTTTCTGGATGCCATCCATAAAACACATTAACTTTTTTCTTCATGTGTCTTTGAAGGAGTGCATGCTGTTCTGAAAACTGGGAACTGGGTTCGATACTGCATATTTGATCTTGCCACAGGAAAGGCTGAACAGGAAAATAATTTCCCTACTAGCAGCATTGCATTCCTGGGTCAGAATGAGAGAAGTGTTGCTATTTTTACAGCTGGACAGGTTTGTGGTTTTGTGTGTCAATCATTTAACCTCACTGCCCTTCACTTCTGTCATCTTTGAATGAGATGGTACAGCCTTCTGTAAGGCTTTTCCAAAGTGTGGCAAAGAAATAGTTTTTTAAACAGGTTGTGAAAAACTTTCTGCTACCTTAAATATTTTGAAGGCACAAGGGGAATAGCAATCAGCTTACCTAAGGACATCTTACTTAAACTCTACCTTAAATGTAAAAAATGGGGGAAAAAAGGTGACAGAATGGTTCTTGGATTAGTGTCAGCTTGTTATCTAGCTATATTTTGGGACTGGGTCAGATAAAAATCCACTCTTGAGAATAAATGGAAATATTAACCAAAAAAAAAAAATCTGCATTGGACTGAAAATACAGATTCACTAAAAATGATTGAGATTTTGTGCAACTCTTGCACAAATATGATATACTTTGTTTAGGATAATTGAACGAAACATTTTTTGCAAAATAACTGAATTTGAATATTTAATTTCATTATATTCAACTTTACTTGGAGCATTTAAGTAAGCTAAAAGTATAGGTACTATTTGTTTCACTGGTAGTGTTAATTAGTGAATGTATATCATAAGGAAGATACTTCTAGTAATATTTATTATGTTAAGCACATTTTAGTCATTTGCAAAAGGAATCTTATCTTATGTTGCACCACTCGTAATGATAGGAGTCAATGACATAAATGAGAATCTTGGGTAAACTGTAATTTGTTATAATTGTTGGCAGTCAAGAACAACTGGATCTTTTGGGAAGGATAATATTTATAAATTGTGGAGACTTAATAATGAAACTTCTTTTTCCCCAAATGTAGGAATCACCTATTATTCTTAGAGATGGAAATGGTACAATCTATCCAATGGCAAAAGATTGTATGGGTGGGATACGAGACCCTGACTGGCTTGATCTTCCACCTATTAGTAGTCTTGGGATGGGTGTTCATTCCTTAACAAATCTTCCTGCTAACTCGACCATCAAAAAGAAAGCTGCTATTATCATTATGGCTGTTGAGGTAAAATATTTTCTCTACTACCGAATTATGTGCTTTTTTTCTCTTGCTTTTGTAAAATTATGCTTAAAGCTGCTTCATGTTTAGATACTGATTTGTATTTTCACTATTTGAATGAAAGTAATTTCAACTGAAGTTCCTCTTAGAAACATGAAAACACCAACAAATTTTCCAAGCAAAGTGAGATCCTTTTTGGGGTAGTGCATGACTTCTGTATCAGGCTTTTAATTAGTAAGGTTTTTTTAGGCATTGATTTTTAAATGGTTACCTTTTTATATCTACTAACACTGTATAAGTTTATTTGTCTCATGGGTGCACAGTTTTTCTCAGGGATCCAGCAACTTGTTTTGGTTAGATCCCTGAGAATGCAATACTTTTTTCTTTTTTTCTTTTTTTAATCTTCTATTTGGACCATGCACTAGGAAACCAGGAGGGGAAAGGGAAGGTTTTTTTACTTAAATCACCTGTGGAGTTCTGTCCTCATCAGTGGTGCTGTATGAGTGGTTCTGCTGTGAATTTATATGTCATACTTGTAAACTCTTGTCAGTGCTTTGGGGCAATGCAGTTAGATCTGCTGTGTGCTCTGCTGCCACCCAGAGGTATTGTGTACCTGTTAGACTGAGATTGATTTCACAGCAAAGTAGTATTCCATCATTATGGAAAAGCTGGTTATATCTGGGGTCAACCTCTCAGACCTTCAACAGCTTCTAATCATTCACTTCCCAGCACATACATCACTTGTTTAAAAAAGACTGAGTTGGAACTCGTTCATGTGGATCCTTAGGCTTTTTCAGTTGTATCGCTTTTCCCTTGTTACATGGAGCTATGACATGGAAGTAATCTATCTTAAGAATCCAGCTGTGAAGCCAAAGGAATGCTTTTGTGAGCCTGATGACTTCTGCTGCTCTGTTCCTTTTGCTTGTCTGTGCCTGAATGCACACAGCTCTGTTTTTAACAGTGATATAATTGAGATGATGCATATTCTGAACAGCTGCTGCACTAACTTCCAGCCAGTGTTGGAGATGAAGACCTTCCTATTAATTTCAAAATGCAAAGAAAATCAGAAGTATTTATGAAGCTTGTATCTACCTTTTGTACTTTACATTTCTAAAATATTCTATTCTTTTGAGTACAGAAACAAACATTGATGCAGCACATTCTTCGATGTGACTATGAGGCTTGCAGACAATACCTGATGAATCTTGAACAAGCAGTTGTCTTGGATCAGAATCCACAAATGCTGCAGACGTTCCTTGGCCATAGATGTGACGGAAACCGTAATATTCTGCATGCTTGTGTATCTGTATGCTTTCCAACCAGCAACAAGGAAACAAAAGAGGAAGAGGGTGAGCTCAACAATATCATGAAAATACTTTGAAAATAATATTTTCATGCATTTTCAAGAAAATTTGAAATAAAGGCTGCATTCTTCATATATGGGTATATTAAAATTTAGCACCTAAAATGTGTCCTGGCCTTTCAGAGGTGCTGAGGCAACATTTTTATTACTCTCATAAGGTTTTATAAGAATTTTATAAGAATTCAATAGTTAAGAGCACTAAGCTGTTTTTATTGATTGTAAAAACTTTTGACATTCACATGTTAATTTTAGATGAAAAAAGTATTTTTCTACCTTTGTATCAGTAGTATCCCCTTTATATCACTAGTAAAATTTATAAGAAATGGTATTTAATATTTTTGAAGTGTTTTAGTATATGCTAATACCTTCAATTAGAAATGCTGCTTGTCATTGACATGTATTAAGAAATGTGGAAGAATGACCTATTAATGCCAGTTACTGAGATAATTTAAAAATATCTGATAAATACTGTTACGTAAAAAGCATGTTAACAGAACAAGGTTGCTAAGCCAAGCACTCAAAAATTAGGGAATGGCAGAATTAAGTTTACCCATGTGCTATACATGGGTATGCATTGTGAAATGGTCTTTAATTACACCGTCATACTATTTTTTCCACAGGACTACCTCATTCAGTGCACAAGATGGACGGTGCTCACCGAATGGGTAGCTATTCAATATTTCTTTTTATCCTCATCATTCAGTGTGTGGCCCCATTCCTTACTCTTGCACACCATACAAACCCTGCACTGAATAATGGATGAACTTCAACTTCCTTGTGGGATTTTTGTATGGTGCTGTCATTGAATTTTAGTCATTTATAGACCTGAATTGCTCCTCATATCCCTATTTATAAAATGGGGGTAATGCTGCAGCTTTCTCATCTCTTGGTTGGAGTTTTATTATAGCTTGAAGTTTTTCTGTATTCAAAGCTATTAACTAATTTTGAGCGTTCTGTTTGAGAAGCTTAGGGCCTGATTTCGAGTAGGTGTTACTTCAAAACACTGAATTCTAGAACTGGATTAATTGTAGTTTTAGTTGCACTGTGAATGTTAATAATTTCTGTGGGTCAGGCATCTTTTAGGTGTCCAGAAATGAGTAAAACGTATCACAGTCATCTGTAAAACCTTGTTTCACAAAGTTCTGTGTGCTGATAGATGTGGCAGAAATAGGTTGCAGTTTTCCAAAGTGATGTTCAGTGGCATTAAGCACAATAAAATGTTTCCCCCTTCTCCTTCCCAAGCTGTTGCTGCCTTACTACACCCCTCCCTAATGTTGCAGCAAACAAGGCATAAGCAGCTTGCTCTCTGTACAACCCTTCATCTTTAGTGTGTCGTCCATCCTGTGCACTGATTGAGGCAGGGGTCTTGTTGCTGGGCACAGGGTGGGTGGGGAGACAAAACAATCTGAAACAAAAAACCCAAACCGAAATAAACAAACAATACCCAACTGTGTAACTGAAGATTGTGTTACTATGAGCACACAAGGAAGCTGAAATAAGGATGCATAGGCAAACTTAATCTGACTTTTCCTAATTTGAGTGCTTGTCTTTGCAACCTTCACATTTTTTTCAGTAACTTCATTTGGCTGTAATTTAACTTTTGGAAAAATGGAAAACATGAACCTGGTAGACTTGTAACACTCCTCTGCCTCTCTCTTTTTCCCTCATAAAACTTGTCTTTGAAGGAGATTCGTATCTTTAGATTCAGGTCACATTTAGCTTCCATTGTAACTGTTAGTGATGGATATTAGGACAAGCTTATTTTCTGTGTATCATCTGGAGGGCAGTGATGACTTATGTTACTGTCTGTGAGTTATATGGTCATCTCTTGAACTGTAAAAGAAGTTTGATTTAGAAGTAAAGGCTTCAATTCCAGACAAACAGATGTAGTATTTCTTAACAATTTCAGAATGTAGTGCCACCTCCCAGCTAGTACCTGCTTGAGATTCTTCACTCTTGTTCGTACAGATTTCTTCGTAATTGCCAGAAAGGAAATATTGAGGGCAGAGATAAGCTTTTTTTTTTCCTTCTCTTCTTTCTCAGATTCTGTGCCTATTTTTGCTATAGCTCCTGCAGTGTTAGATAAATGATAAATGAATTGCAGGAAAAGTGGCCCCAGACCTGCAAAGCTGGGGGAAAGCTTCTCTGTTTCTGTGAATTGGTATCTTCTCAGTCTTGCCAATAGAAAGGATCTTGGGAAAAGCATGTCCAAAAGAAATGTCCAAAGCATGCAGAATCTTTAAAAGGTTGTGATACTACATTTCAGCTAACATCACTGAACACATAAAAGCGGAGGGTTTTTGCCTGGAGAACTGAGACAGATTTCATTAGACAATAGAATAGCAAATCACCCATTAAAGCCAAAGCATTTACAATTGATGGTTCTCCGAAAACAAATGCTAACTTTGTAAGTGGAACAATGAAAATTCAGTTACAGATTACTTTCACCAGAACAGGTGAAACCTCTGTTGCAGAGAATGGTTGTACTGCTTGAGGGATCACTCTCAAGAGCTGTGACCCCGTGTGTGAGGGGTCCAGAAGTGATGGGTCATGAGTTATGAGAACTAGTGGGTCTGAGAAAGGAGTACAGCACAAGTACAATGGCAATTCACTTACAGCTACAAATCAACTTGTAGCTAGGGGCACAAGAGTAGTGTTCTCTCACTGCTGAGTGTTTAATAGTTGTCTGCTTTGGGTAGTAGGTGATTTTTATGTCAGAGGCCTGCACATGCTTGTGAACAAGCAAAACCTAGGATCTCTTTTACTTCAGGTAGTGATGAGTAGAAAGATATAAAGACTAAACATACCGTAACAGTTGACACATGCTGTCAGATTATCTTATTCTTTCATTCTTTGAATGAAAAGTATTGATAGTACTTTCCTATTTAAAAAAAAGGAGGGGAAAAAAGGGAACTATCCAGGCCTTAATACTGTCAGTGGTGAAAGTAAGTGTGCAGAGAATGATGACTCTCAGTTTGAAAAGCCTTTGAATGGAAAGTGAGCACTAGCCCTCGCAATTTTGAGCCATTTCCTGAAAGAACAATTGGAGTCACTTTAAGGAAATACTTTTCTTTATTCAGAAATATACCTTTTCCTTCTAGTTTGCACCAAAACCTGGGTTTTTAAAAAAATAGTGTTCTGTATCTCACTTTAATATTCTCTACCTCACTTGACAAAATTCGGTCCTCATTATGAGTAAAACATGTAGGTGTTATGGTGCTTAGGGTTGTAGATGTTAGAAGAAATGCTAGTTCTTTCTGATGTAAACTGGCTGTACTGCCTTCTTATACTAATAACACAGTTCTCCTAAGCGTGTTCATACGTAGAGTGTGTATATTACAAGCCCACAGATTTGCATTGTTCATGGATGCTCATTGTGAAGTGTGGTTTGATTTGTTTGTTTTTCTTTTTCTCCTGGTCTGGTGTTTGGGTGTGGGTTGTTTTGGTGGTTTTGTTTGTTTGTTTGTTTTTGTGTGCTTTTTTCTTCATTGTTGTTTTTGTTTGTGTTTTGTTTGTTTTGTTTTCTTTGTTTTTTGTCATTGTTTTTCAAGCTTTGCCTCAGCGTCTGTAATCAGCTACATGATAGGTCCTTGTCTGTTGATGATACTGAAAGCTTGTACAGAATCATTGTTAAGCTCATCCAAAAGAAAAATTTGTATATAAACCTAGTCTGTCTCTCTAAATGTAAAAAAAAAAAAGATTAGTGACTTTTAATATTTTATACTCCTTTCTTATAATTTTCCCAAGTAAAATTTTAGTACTGACGCTTTTCTTAATTTTTCAGAAGCAGAGCGCTCTGAGAGGAACACGTTTGCTGAAAGGCTCTCGGCTGTGGAAGCTATTGCAAATGCAATCTCTGTTGTGTCAAGTAATGGTCCAGGAAATAGGGCAGGATCATCAAGCAGCAGAAGGTAAACTGAATAATGCTTTCTTCTTCTTTTCTGTATGCTAATTTCTGTATTAACTACCAATCTGTTATTAATTCTTTCCTTCGGTCTAATTTAGTAATGGGCCTCTGTTGCTAGCTTAAAATCGAATTTCACTTCTTTAAGCACCAAACTAGAGTTCTAGTGGTTTTTCGAACCCTTTATAGTGTGAAAACTAATAGTGCGATATTTCTAAACTAATTCTGTTTTCTGGGGTTGATGCTTTGTCTGTCAGTTGTGAAGTGGAAATGTTCCTCCTTGTGGGGAAAGAGAATTTGAGGATAAGCTCTAGTGTTCTTTACCAAGAAGTATTAAGTATCACAGAACTACTGTGATGGTGCCCAGGCTTGTTTTAAGAGAGTTTCTGAGAGAGGTAGTCATTTATGCAGATAAATAATACTGACACCAATATAACACCACAGGGGAAGAATTTAAGTTGATTCCTTTTATTCTAAGTAATCATTACATTCCTTAAAAAGAAATTCTATCAAGACCGATGTTTTTATCCTTTCATTAACCTCTTCTTGTAGTTAGATTTTAAAAAGCAGTAGCAACAAGAGCAAATCCTTGCAAAAGCTCCTGGCAATGAGGTTGGCCGAAAAGCAATGTCATATAGCAGTAAGAATGCCCATCAGCTGCTGCCTGCAGGAGGCAGTGCTGTGGTGCCTAGGGATGTGTTCTGGGCTCAAATCTGTCTTGAAGCATTGCTGAGTGACTCCTCTTCCAAGGCTAAAACATTCTGATGCAACAAAATGTAATGAAAAATACCTCTTGGCTCATCCTTATTTATGCTGAAATAAAATGGAGATAAAAGGAGTTTGGTTTCCTTTTTCAGTGTGAAATTCTTCTTAAATACGTTCTAATTATAAAGGGAAATGAAGGTATTTCTCCCTTGGTTTTGTATTTAGTTTGAGATTAAGAGAAATGATGAGAAGATCCTTGAGAGCTGCTGGATTGGGCAGACATGAAGCTGGTGCTTCATCAAGTGATCACCAGGACCCAGTTTCTCCACCAATAGCTCCTCCCAGCTGGGTTCCAGATCCTCCTGCAATGGATCCAGGTAAGTCTGCTCATATATCACATTAGACTGTAGAAGGAGAGGTTTGATAAAGGAACCAATGGCTTTTAAGATGAATGACTTATTTTAGTCTCACACTGAAATCTGTCTAATGCCATTGAGGTAGCAAGTGTTCATTGAGATAACTTTAAGAGTGTACTGAAGACTCAACAGCTGTTTTTAAATCCAGTATGTGTCTTTTTAATGCTGGTGTCAAACTTCTGGGAAGTCTGCTTTGTAATGCTGAGTTACATTACAGACCTAGGAATGTGGCCATTTGTGGGAAAGATTACCAGTTAAATACAGAAAACCTGCAGTGTGTTAGATATTGCAGCAAGAGCATGTTGTTAGGGATGTTTTTATGTATTGATATACATCCTGCTGTTCTGTTTACTGAAAGATGGTGACATTGATTTTATCCTGGCCCCCGCTGTGGGATCTCTTACCACAGCAGCGACTGGCACCGGCCAAGGACCCAGCACCTCCACAATTCCAGGTGAGGACATCCTGCTTATTTGATTATGCTTTAGAACAAAAATTATCTCAAAAGGTGTCTTTGCTTGCACAGACTTTCTGCATATGAAAATGCCTCTTACCAGATGAAGATTGAATTGAAGCAGAATTTCACAAGTGTGCAGAAAGTAAATGAAGCACCATACTATGTTTTATGTAAAAACATACCTGGGGAGTGACAGATCTGTAAAACTATGGTAATCAGCATGAAATTGGGATTACCCTCTGTATTTCAAATGTAATTTGGAACTGAAATTCACAGTACTTCAGTGAAGTATTGCTGAAACCACTGAATAGTCAAGTTACCAATTATTCGCCCTACTGAATTGCTTGCTTTTAGCAGGTAGTAATTTTTTGAGGAAAAACTGTTTCTCTGCAATTTTTTTTTCTTCCTACAGGTCCTTCTACAGAACCGTCTGTAGTGGAGTCGAAGGATCGGAAGGCAAATGCTCATTTCATACTGAAATTGCTGTGTGATAGTGTTGTTCTACAACCTTATCTTCGAGAATTGCTGTCAGCAAAGTAAGGATTTTCGTATGAGTTCTCACTATCCTTTGTAATGTTATATTACCTGAAATCAATTACATAGAAGCCTTTTTAAAAGGGTTACATAAAGGCCTGTTAGTTAAAATTCCTGATGTTAGAATACAGCTGTATTTTGTCCTGCCATCCTTTAAAAGTATGTCTGTTTCACAGAAGTGCAGTAAATAAGAGTGCTTATTCACTCTGTGGTTTTTCTGTTTGCAGAAGATCAGCAGTGCTAAGTTTTCATATATTTGCATCCTACATCTCCTGTTATAATGAAAAACTTCAGTGTTTTAACTTGTCTGCTGGGTTTTTTTTTTGCCTAGGGATGCAAGAGGCATGACACCATTTATGTCAGCAGTTAGTGGCCGGGCATATCCTGCTGCAATTACAATTCTAGAAACTGCACAGAAAATTGCTAAAGGTACAACAGTTTTAGTAATTATTAGTGTGTGGTTTCCTTCTAAACTTTGGCGTATGTGCAGAGTCGTTATTAACATTGTAGATGGCTGCATGTTTTGGAAATTTTGCTATTATGGAGTCTCTTCCTCTTTTTTAGTTTGTATATTTCAATAGATTTCTATGAATATTATTGCTTTTGTGTTCTTTATAGTCTTTTCGGCATTTTATTGCTTTATAAACTAGTTGATTAAGGTATTATTTTTGGTAGCAAAAATGTATCACATGGAACTTCTTTCTTGAAATTGAAAAAACCTGATGTGATACAGTGCTATGCCAAGTTAGATCCTGTTCCTGAAAAGACTTATATACAAACAAATATTTTGTGACTCTTGTAGTGTTGGTATTTAATTTTTTAGGAGAAATGTGTGAAACTGAATTTAGGGAAAAACTTAAACACATTAGACTTTGTCACATCACGGTTCTGTAGGACTTTGTGTGGGACAAGAATATTCCTTTTGAGAATATGGTCCATAATCCTTCAAAATGGTGATTCAGTGAACTGATTAAAGTATTAGTGAGTTTAAAACTGGGGAAGAGATAGTGGTTGTGTTTTTCAGTTAGGAATTTGCAGTGGCTTCCATAAGAAATAATGTGACAAGCAGAAAGTTTTCTCAAAAAGCTATAACATGTTTTATTCAAACTTCTAATTCTGTATGAGTTTGTAATGGCAAGCATCTGCCAAGAATGGAATCTTTTGGTGGGTTTTTTATTTTTTGGGGGTTGATTTTAACACTGTTATTCTATTATTTTAGCTGAAGCAACTTCCAGTGAAAAAGAAGATGATGTGTTTATGGGAATGGTTTGTCCTTCTGGTACAAATCCAGATGACTCTCCTTTGTATGTTTTGTGTTGTAATGATACATGCAGTTTTACCTGGACTGGTGCAGAACATATTAACCAAGTAAGCTTTTTTTTTTAAAGCAAATAGGAATGTGTTTCAACCATGTATTGTGTGAGTCTGCTAATCTGATTTTTAAATTATTAATTTCATTGTTTAAATTACTGTAACTTTTAAGTCTGGTGTAGTTACTGCCTCACCAAACTGCTCTGTAGTCTCAAAGCTGACTGTGTTCCTCAGAACATGATTGTTACTGGGTGTGGCTTTTCCCCTCTGGCTGCCTTTGGCAAGAATTTTGATGGACTGGGCTCCTTGAAAACACTGAATATTCTAACTTAACAACTAAGTTTCACTTTCTAGAACTGACCTACTTACTTCTAAGTTTAGGCATCAATTTAAACAAGTGCAATTTTATTGTAACCTGGAATACTGTGAGATTGCAAGCACTGTAAGCAAACAACTATACATAATTTTTTTCTTTTTTTTTTTTAGGATATATTTGAATGCCGAACATGTGGCCTATTGGAATCACTTTGTTGTTGCACAGAATGTGCAAGGGTCTGTCACAAAGGACATGACTGCAAGTAAGTGTTGTGTTCTTTTTCTTACAGTTAAATCAATATTTTATGGTTTCCTCTGTTTACTGATACTTAATAAATTTTTCCATTGCTTGAAGTGTTCCAAACTTAGAGAACAGAAGATTAATTAAATAGTTTTGCCTCTACTCTATAAGATTTATTTAATAGGTCAGAATTAAAAGAGTAAGCTGAAGTGGTTTTGTACTTTTCACTTCGTAGTATTTAGAGCAAACGAGTAATGCTTAAAAGTGCATAATAATATAAGAACATTATATCTAACTAATACTGCAAGAACATTATATCTAACTAATACTGTGTTTTCATTTTGGGTGCCCCCCAGAGTTTTATGAATCCTGATGACAGATCATTCTTGTGAATTTTTGGAAAGAAATGTAGCATATTCATCTTTTAAAAATCAACTGTAACAAAGGGAAAAGTGAGCAAACAATCAAAAAAATCTCAGATCAACTTGGCCCAAAGCTTTGAGGCTGCATTTGTTCTGTGCTGCTGTTACAGGGTGTAAAAGTTACAGCATTAATATCCTAGCTATAATAAGCTAACAAATACAATTCTATTCTCAGCACTGTAACAGTTACTGAGATTTTACTGCATGTCATGAGTATTTGCATCTTAACTTTCTTGGATGGAGGCTATTTTAGGGAAGAATAAATTACCTTGGACGAGTTTTACTAAGGCAGTATGAAAAGCTCTGCAGTGAAACTGCCCTCTTAAGATGAGTGTAGAAAACACGGATGACAAACGTCATGTGCTGCCACATATAACATCTGTATTTCTCTTTTTTAAGATAGGTTTTGGCATTTTGCTACTATCAGAAACAAAAAACTCCAGAAGGAATCTAAGGGTGTACACTAACACCTTCAGCTTGTGTAGAAAAGATTTTGGTATGTTACTGAACAGTGTTGCAGTTCACCTTTTCTATTTCTTGTAGGCTCAAACGAACTTCCCCAACAGCCTACTGCGATTGCTGGGAAAAGTGCAAGTGTAAGACACTAATTGCTGGACAAAAGTCTGCTCGCCTTGATCTCCTTTACCGCCTGCTCACCACCACAAATCTTGTTACCATGCCAAATAGCAGGCAAGTTCATATTAGCATGGATTAAGGCAGAATTTTTAAAATTATTTTTGTAAATATATGTGGTATATCATATTTCCACTAACAATTTTTTCATTACAGGGGAGAACATCTGCTGTTGTTTTTAGTACAGACAGTTGCCAGGCAAACTGTAGAACACTGTCAGTACAGACCACCTAGAATTAGGGAAGATCGTAATCGTAAAACTGCAAATCCTGAAGGTAAGAGCTGTTTCAGTGAAATAAATTGCAAACTCCATATTTCAGTACCTCTTTCTTATGTTGGTGGTTTTTTTTGGTTTTTTAGATTCTGATATGCCTGATCATGATTTAGAACCTCCTCGTTTTGCCCAGCTAGCTCTGGAACGTGTTTTACAGGACTGGAATGCACTGAAGTCCATGATCATGTTTGGCTCCCAGGAAAATAAAGATCCGTGTGTATCTTCAAATAGTTGTCGACATAAAGTTTGATCTGATATTTGAGATCTGCTGACTTACATAAATTTATTTCCCTTCTTTTTGTTTTTTCCAAGTCTTAGTGCAAGCAGTAGGATAGGTCATCTTCTGCCTGAAGAGCAAGTTTACCTTAATCAGCAAAGTGGAACTATTCGCTTGGACTGTTTTACACACTGCCTTATTGTCAAATGTACAGCAGACATTTTGGTAAGCACTCTTGGCCATGTTTTACATAGGTTTTCTGAATAATATGATATTATCAGGTATCTCAGGGCATGTGCTTGGAGACTAATTTGAAACTAACTTCAAGTTAATCTTGGTTTTATGAATTTGTATGGTTATGACTGTGATCTCCCTTTGAGTCTTTATCTCTCTTGTTTCATGCTTCGAAATTACGCACAACTAATAGGTTGTAATGACCTCTTTCTTCAGCTGTTAGATACTTTGCTGGGTACTCTGGTAAAGGAATTACAGAACAAGTATACACCAGGACGCAGAGAAGAAGCTATTGCTGTTACAATGAGATTCCTGCGTTCTGTGGCAAGAGTGTTTGTCATTCTTAGTGTGGAGATGGCTTCCTCCAAAAAGAAAAAGTAAGTGGTGAAGATATGTGTTGATTGTGGTGGCTTTTTCCCTTGGTTTAAAAATACTTTTTTTCTTATAAAATGAATTGGTAAAAATCAACAATGGGCAGAAACATCTGCATTATTTTGTGTTCTGTAGACAGACAGATTTGGAAAGCTGCAAATCTCAAGATTGCACAATAGTTGCTGGTATGTCATGTAACTTCTTAATGCAGTGCTGATTAATTTACATGTTCATACCGAACCTTTCTGTTTAGAGTGTTAGGGTTTTTGGAAATAGTTTATTTTAACATATAAAAATTACAGTGTATGGTTATTTATCAGTAGTAGATTTAGATATCAAGCCTTAATCTTGAATTATTGAATGACTTGAATAGCTGCATATTGTTTCTATACACACAAATGCATGTATCTGTTAAAGATGATGTTTTGAGAAAAAATTGGGACAATTTATATTGCCATGAAGTTTTTGGGGAAAAAAGATGTATTTGACATTTATCTTTCTATATTTTTCCCCCAGCAATTTTATTCCACAGCCGATTGGAAAATGTAAACGTGTATTCCAGGCGTTACTGCCCTATGCTGTTGAAGAGTTGTGCAATGTAGCAGAATCTCTAATTATTCCAGTCAGGATGGGAATTGCACGTCCTACAGCACCCTTTACCCTTGCTAGCACTAGTATAGATGCCATGCAGGGAAGTGAGGAACTGTTTTCTGTGGAGCCTCTGCCACCCAGACCATCATCTGACCAGTCTAGCAGGTAAAACTTGTTAAAGCTTACTATCTGTTCTTTTTGAAGACTTCTTAAGGGTGGTTTTATTTTGGAGTTTTTGTTGGCTTTCCATTAAGTGATATCCAGAGGTCCAAATCTACTTTTTTGGAGGATTTATTTTTATATATTTTTCTTTTAAGTTCTAGTCAATCTCAGTCATCCTACATAATAAGGAATCCTCAGCAAAGACGAATCAGCCAGTCACAACCAGTTCGTGGCAGGGATGAAGAACAAGATGATATTGTTTCAGCTGATGTAGAAGAGGTCAGTTTTCTATTTTGTACTTGTTTTTTCTTCTCAATATGGCACACCTAATGCATTAGCCCATGCTTTAACATCTGAACCCGAAATCCATGCATCAAGACCTCTGATTTGAAAAAGATGTTAAGTTGTACTTCATGAAATCCTACAGTGCTGTAAGCATTTTTAATAGAACTTTGTAATTGTTGTTTTCTATTTTATTTCTCCCTGTTAAAAAAGTTTTAATGTCTTTCAGCACATGGCTGCTATTATGTAGGTTCTGTTAGAGAGCTGGAAGGTCTTTCAGCAGATGATACCCCTTCAGTACTTAGAAACTAATTCTAGGTTTTGTAGTCAGTTTTATCCTTTATCCTTACAGCGTTAAAATCTAATGTCGAAGGCTGTTTTATTTGTGCATGTGATTTTTTTTTTCCCACAAGACTATAACTTGTACAGCGACATACAGCTACTGTGGCTGTAAGTTCAATTTTGTTTGCATTAGTTCAATTTTGCAGTCATCTTTTTAAGAAGTGTCTTTTTAAATGAAACTTTGCACTCTGTTTTGGAAAACACATAGGTTCTGTAATACTGAAGAGAGTCTAGCATAATATTACAATGCTCTTTCCAGGTTGAGGTGGTTGAGGGGGTGGCTGGTGAAGAAGACCATCATGATGAACAGGAAGAACATGGTGAAGAAAATGCTGAAGCAGAAGGACAGCATGATGAGCATGATGAGGATGGTATGTGTAATGTACATGCTGCATTTACTGCTTCAGTGAGAAAACTATGCATCAAAAAGAGACTCTGCATCTTTGGAGTCACCAGTAATAATGATTTGGGAGATTTGCACAAGTAGAGAGAATCCAAGGGTTCCAGGCTGCTCATCTTACAGAAGGAGATGTGTAAAATTGTAGATAACTTGTAGTAGACAAGTACATGAACTTTTTCTGGTTGAGAAGAAAATATTAAGGTCCCAAAGGTATCAGATGTTATTATGTTCTTGGTTAACAATGTATTTTACCTTTTTTATTTGCGAATGTAAAATGTGGTTGATGGTAGATGTGTTCTCAAAAGCGATTTGAATCCTTGCAGGCTAGTTCTCAAACTAATCACAAAGTACTAAATTATGGTTCAATTTTTTGTAGACAAAATTAATCAATTCTGTATGAAAATGTTTGAAATTAATGTGACTTGTCTTGTATTACTTAGTTTGGGATTAGATGGCCCAAAGCTATGATTTTAAAAAAAGTTATCTTCTTCTCTTTCTGACTGTGCTTTGTGTTTCCAGTCAGTCCATTTACAGTACAGTAAATCTGTTTACTGATTTGCTGAATATTCAAACGTTTCATTCTTAAAGCTTAAAACTGGAATAGAACCTGTATATTCAATTAGATTTTTTAAAAGTTTTCAAGTATTCCTTAAATACTAGTTGAAACAGTGTATGGTAAATTGTCCTAGTACATGTGTATGAAGAG
Organism: Rhagologus leucostigma; assembly: GCA_013397725.1. Taxonomy (NCBI): domain Eukaryota; kingdom Metazoa; phylum Chordata; class Aves; order Passeriformes; genus Rhagologus; species Rhagologus leucostigma. The sequence continues at coordinate 472,082 of VZTD01000437.1, read as the reverse complement.
TTGTGGAGTCTTTTGGCTTGAATGACTAATTCTGAATTCTAAAAGCCTTTATTTTCACTGTGTGTTGAATGTACATGTACAGTGCAGAATGAGAGCAGGTTGCTAATTGCTGGGAAATAAGAAAAGGTGCTTCAGGTGTTGCTGGGTGTCTGCACTGCTTTTATGACTCCCCTGCATATCCATTAACTTCTGCTAAAATAAGAGGGTCTGGGGTTTGTTTGTGTCTTACATGAGTCACTACAGTAATTCTAATTTTGTCTTTTAAACATTAGATGTTTTGTCCATGGTTTTTACAGGCAGTGATATGGAGCTGGATTTGCTAGCTGCTGCTGAAACAGAAAGTGACAGTGAGAGTAACCACAGTAACCAGGACAATGCCAGTGGGCGCAGAAGTGTTGTCACTGCAGCTACTGCTGGGTCAGAAGCAGGTACACCACATCTTTTTGGGTTTAATCTAGCTGGTAAATTTAGATCCTAGGAGTAAGTACCCTCCTCCTTCCCCAGATTTCCTGTTTTTCCTTTGCTCTGATAGTAAGGTACTAGGCAGACTGGACAAGAAAATGCATTAAGATGTGACCTATATATTTTGCTCTTATGAAGTATCTGCAGGTGTTAGAGATTACCTTGCACTCTTGCGTAGTGAAATGAAATGTTCTCACTTAAGTGTAGAAGTTTAAAACAATGGTTTATGGTTTGGATCAATACACAGAACCTGAGCAATCACTATACAGGTTTTTGAGAGCAACTGCTTTACTGTCCAATTTGGAAGCATAATTTTTAGAATTCTTTTCCTAGGGGTAGAAGCAGTGAAGAATTTTTAGATCAGATTACTTCTTAATTTATATTTTGAAGTGTAAGTAATCATACTGCTTTTTCATTAAGCCTGTGGATAATTAGCAGTATGTTATATGGATAATTTATTGAACATTTTCAATAGTGGTACTTGAACCTTTTTAGTATAGTGTAGTTTCTCATGGAAGAAGTCTGCTGTGCTGACATGATGCGTGTATACGTGCACAGGTGTGGAGCTGTCAGTTATTGCTTATTGTTCTCAACAGGAGCTAGCAGTGTTCCAGCATTTTTTTCTGAAGATGACTCTCAATCAAATGATTCCAGTGACTCTGATAGCAGCAGCAGTCAGAGTGATGACATAGAGCAGGAGACCTTCATGCTTGATGAGCCTCTGGAGCGAACAACAAATAGCTCCCATGCCAATGGTGCTGCCCAGGCTCCCCGTTCCATGCAATGGGCTGTACGGAATACCCAAAACCAGAGGACTACCAGCACAGCTCCCTCTAGTACGTCAACCCCAGCAGGCAAGTCTGAATTAATTGCATGCATGAATGCCAGCTAGCTCTGGCTTTCTTCCTTCCTCTGCTTTTGTTTATTCTCTTAAGGATGAAATCTTATCTCTTTGTCATACTGCTGACTTACCTTGACTGTTCAGTTCTAGTTTTGAATTTAAAGTAAGGAAAAGATCTGTTGCAGTTAAGATCTGAGTATGCTTGCTGTAGTTGCTAATTATTTGCTAGTTACAGTTGTGATGTCAGTAATATTTACAAGTTTATTTCTGGAAATCTTCATGATACCAATCAATACACAAATCACATAGCAAAGATTAAATGAGTTCATTAATGTCATCTCTTCTTTTATGTTTAGCAAGTTCAGCGGGCTTGATTTATATTGATCCCTCAAACCTACGTCGGAGTGGTACCATCAGTACAAGTGCAGCAGCAGCAGCTGCAGCACTTGAAGCCAGCAATGCAAGCAGCTACTTAACATCTGCAAGCAGCTTAGCAAGAGCATACAGTATTGTGATACGGCAGATATCTGATCTGATGGGTCTGATTCCCAAATACAATCACTTAGTATACTCCCAGATTCCAGCTGCAGTGAAGCTGACTTACCAGGATGCAGTTAACTTGCAGGTAAGAACGTGGACATTTTCAGAGAGAAACATAATTTCAATACAACTGAGTTTTTTTAGGTAAAATTACGGAATTGTTGAGATTGAAAATGGCCTCTGCATATTGGCTAGTCTAAATTTCTTCGAGGGTCAACAGGAGAAGGCTGCTCAGGACTGTCTGGTTAGGTTTTGAATATCTCCAAGGATGGAGATTCCACAACTGCTCTGAACAACCCGTTAAGTGTTTGACAGCTGTCACAGTAAAAGAGGATTTTTTTTGAGTTTAAAGGGACTTACCAAGAATTTAAAATTTGTACCTATTGCCACTTGTCCATTCACTGGATGTCACTTAGAGGAGTCTGGCTTTGTATATTTCATATCTTTTTATCAGGTATTTATACACACTGGTAAGATCCTCCTGAGTTTGTTTCTTCCATCTAAACTGTTCCAGCACTCTCAGTCTCTTCTTATGTTAAGAGAGAGTGTGGGCTAAGGTAACTGTGGTTGCTTATTCCATTAAATTGGTAGTATTTCATATACGTATATTCTTTCAAAAAGGAACTTAAGTTGATTTTGTTTAAACAATGTCTGACTGATTAATTAGGAGTTAAGCCAGAATTGACTAGTGATTTCTGCTAGAGATCTATTGCCATATTCTATTTGACATGAACTGTTGAGTCTGTATAAGAAGAAAGTTAGTAAGGGCCAAATAATTAAATGAGATAAAAGATTTGTACAGGTAAATGTACTGTTCATTGTCCCTTCCTTCAGGGACATGGTCATCCTTTCCATATTATGCACATATTTTTTATACAGTACTCTTGACTGTCTGTTTTTGAAAATATATGTAAAATGCATCTGTAGAGCAAATACAAGTCAGACAGCAGTCTTCCCCTTCATGTACAGACATTAGTTTCAGAGGCAAGGCAGGAGGGACTCCAGAGTGTTCAGAAAGTATGTATCAACTTGCACCTGGGCATAGTTTATAGGGTAAAATCATATGTACTGAATTTAGTACAGAAGTCAGCTGTCAGAATAACACAGCTGCTTAGTGGGGGCAAGAAATCAAGGGATGCTGTTTTCTGTTAGTAGTGCTGTGCAGGGATGTGAAAACCTGATGGCAATATATTTACTTGTAATTGAGCCACATCGTATTTGTATGGCTCTGTTTTCACAGTGTGATGGAAGGAAAAGACTTCTGATTTGTGAGAGGAAGGTTAGAAAGATATTCTGGGATCAAACACAGGGGTAAATAGACAGGGAAAGAAATAAGAGAATGTAGTTTTATTATGGAGGAGGCTAAAATAATTTTCTGTTCAGGAGATTCTTAACAGGAAAAGCGAACAGGAGATTTGTCCAGCTGAGGCAGCAAGAGGTTTGTATTAGCACATAAAAGCTGAACAGTGGAGGTTTCGTTTGCACACAGAAACGGAGTTGAGACAGCATTTTGTTTAGTGCATCAGAAGTGTGAGGGATATTTTCGAAGACCAGAATGTAGAGGAATGAAGAAAGCAGACTGATGTTGGATAAAAAAATCCGAGAGGTCAATGGAGTTAGCAGATGGCAAGAAAAGCAGGCTGCAGAGCCAGTAGTGGGAACAGGGGAAGCAAAGATGAGTACAGGAGGTGAGACTTGCATGCAGACATAATTCTCTGTGCAGGTCTTAACTTTGTTGTCTTCGCTGAGTAATTTGCAAAGGGTAAAGAATGGTGAAAGATCTGGCAGGATGAGGATTGGTAAAGGTAATAGAACATCAGGAATTAAGCTAAAATCGCCAAGTCGTGCGCACCTGGGAGGTGCTGAGTTGTCATAAGGGGAAGAGTAGAAGAGATGCCCAAAAGAGAGAGAGATGGTGAGAATGCTTTATAGATATCAAAATGTTAAGTGATGAGAGCTGCATACCACCACAGTAAATCAGCAGTCTCAACAGAGCTTTCGGAAACCGATCATTGGTCATTCTTGAACGTGGTTTTACAGCCTCTTTGTAGGGAATCAGGTGGAGGCTTATGTTAAGATTTCATTCTCATCGTCTAGTTCTATTGTTTGCAAAACTAATTAAATCTCATTTTCTATAGAATTATGTGGAAGAAAAGCTTATTCCTACTTGGAATTGGATGGTCAGTATCATGGACTCTACTGAAGCTCAGCTGCGTTATGGTTCGGCATTATCATCTGCTGGTGATCCTGGCCATCCAAATCATCCTCTCCATGCTTCTCAGAACTCAGCTAGAAGGGAAAGGATGACAGCCCGTGAGGAAGCCAGCTTAAGAACACTTGAAGGAAGAAGGTATGAAAATAGTTTGATTACTGCATGCAATATGAATAATCAGTTTTACAGTCAAATCTTATTCACAGACATCTTAGAAATCTAATGTTGTAGCGCTGGAATGTGGTTATGTTTTGATTTAAGTTGGCTTCCTGTGTTGTTGCTACTGTTTGGTTTATTCCGACATACTAGAGTCATCTTGAGCATTAACTGTTTACAATGTACTGCATCTGAATTGCTTGTTCTGTGCTTGTAGCTTATAGTCACTATTTTTGTGTGGAGTTCATTGAGATTTTACATCCAAATTTCAAATACAAGGCTTATACAGAAAGTGTATGTTGTCCTATGATGCCTGATGTCTCTGTATTCAATCCTTCTCCTTCACTAGACGTGCTACTTTACTCAGTGCCCGTCAGGGAATGATGTCAGCACGTGGTGATTTCCTGAACTACGCACTGTCCTTGATGCGTTCTCACAACGATGAGCACTCGGATGTTCTTCCTGTTCTAGATGTCTGCTCACTAAAGCACGTAGCATATGTTTTTCAAGCCCTTATTTATTGGATTAAAGCAATGAATCAACAGACAACATTGGATACTCCTCAGCTGGAAAGGAAAAGGTATTGAGGTCGACTCCCAGAAATAGAACTTAAGCAGAAGTGGCGTAAGCCCTTTTGCTTCAGTCATTGGCATTGTTCCTCAATAACTTAGAGAAATATTTGAATTAATCTGTATGTCTGTGGGGGGGTGTGTAGTAACATACATATCATAAAAAGAATTTCTATAATGGTATATAATGTACCTGTGTTTGATAAGCCTGTTGCAGTATGCTGTTCACTTCTTTTTATGCTGATTGCTGTAAAATGTTTCTTTACTGTTGAAACTTGAGTTGGATTTTTAACTGCGTAGCATTGCCTCTAAAAGACATACTCAGGACAATTTCTCAGCTAATGACATGAGACATACATTTGACATGGTAACAACTTACTTAGATATCTGTCGAACATGTTACAGATGACATTGGAGAAAATGTCAGTGTCTGATATAATGGGCTGTGTGGTTTTGTTTTCCATTAAGTTTGTGTGCATTTGAGACTTACCTGATATTTAAAGCACAGTAGGGAAATCAATAGTTGAAAATGTTCTTGAGTTGAAAAACTGCTGCTTCAACTATAGCGTTTTACAGGTACATTACAGCAAGGTACATTTATTAATTTTTAAGACGTTTTAAGATTTCTTTTTTTTTTTATTTCAAATGGCAATTAATGATCATAGAAATGTGTTCACATGTTGGTAGTCCACACCATCTGTTCCCATTTCTTACTAGGTTTTTAGGTAATGTACCCAAGCAGTCCTAGTCAATAGTTAAATGCAGATCTTTGCCCCTTTCTGCTTCTAATTTTCAATACTGCAGATCGAACTTAATTTTGATTTTCTCTACAAATTTAGTAACTGTAAAATATGAGATAGTGATATTTTAGATACATATTGGACTGCTACTTTAGTTGCAAAAACTATGTTCTATTTATCTTGGTGTAGTGTAAGGTTTGTTATGACCTCAAAAATGTACCAGAGGAGGATGTTACCAACAGTAGTTTCCTCACAAGAAAGAATGATATAATACAGTAATCAAGTTTTTGTACTGTCTGACTTGAGTAGTTATAGTCACAGCATTAACCCTTTTCCAGGCAGTAACATACTTCCAGAAGCTGCTTTTCCCCAAAAAAATTCACATACTGAGATCTGTCAAATAACTTCATCAAAGAATTGCAAAATTTGCATGAAATGCTTGTAAAACTATGAAGGCTTAGACCTTTTCAATTAAAAGTGAGTGGTTCAAACAGTTGCTTCTGTTAGATGACATATTAGTAGTCTGAGTGAACTTTTATCAGTCTTCATCTAGTTTCAGAACACATTTCACAATGCATAAACTGCCGGAAATGAATACTAATCAAAGTTCTTGACCCTTTTTATAATACAGTGAAATCAAGTTTTTTGATGTACAGCTTGCAGGCTTACCTTCTGAAATGTCATCAGTGAGATTATTTTTAAATTTTGGAAGAGCATTCACTTGCATATTTCTTCCACTAATGCAGGATTCCTAAGATTTTTATATTGATACAGTGTTTAAAACCAAGCATAACCATCACTGCCCAAAGCTGTAACTTTTAAGATCAAAACTGGTAGGGGCCCAAATGGCTTTAAGGGTAACTGTGTGTGATGTAGTGAGTATGTAATGAGAAGTTCTCTACAGTGCTTCAGTTTTAGAGTGAGTTTGGTTTTTTTTATGTATAACTCTTAAGTACACTCCTTATTATGCTACAGATGTAGATGTTTTGCCTAATAATTTCTTCAAGATGATTGACTGTTTTTTCTTTTCTTTTGTTATTGTTTTGGTTTTTTTTTATTAAGAACTCGGGAGCTTTTGGAACTGGGTCTTGACAATGAAGATTCAGAACACGAAAATGATGATGATACCAATCAGAGTTAGTATACAAAAATTGACATAGCATACCAAAATGCCAGACTTTCTTTGTGTTTTTTCCCTTTAGCTAGCTGAGACTTTGAATAAATTTTGCTACTTGTATATGTAAAGTTGGGTTTTATAAGATTCTGTTAGCATTGTTACTTTACCAAGTTTCTTCTGCCATTGTCTATTTTGTTGCATTTCATCTCAGGGCCATCTTTTCATCTCCTTTCTCACTAAACCACAGCATTTCTGCCCTTACTTAGCATTCTGCATTAAAATTTGAATCAGAGTTAAACTGATTTTTTTGATCTGGTGAAACTGTGCTGAAAATGATAGATTGTATACTCCTACATGTTGCTGTTGTGCCCAGGACAATGAGAAAGGACACGACCAAAGTCCGGAGAAAATGGCTTATTTAATGAATTATAAATCGGTTTTTATAAGTTGAGTCGCCAGCATGGCAGAAGATTATTGGACCTCTGACCAACCACCCATCAGGGTGATTGGTCAGTCCACTCAACACTCATTTCAAAATATTTCTTTCAGGGTATCGTAACAGTCCTTTGGAAAACAGCAGGTGCAAAGATAGAGAAATAGTTTACAAAAACCTGTGACAGTATTTTGCATAGTTTCTGTGAGAAACATAAAGTTCTCACAGAATGCAGCAGAAAGCTGAAAAATCCCTCTGCTAAAGCTTTTCAGCGTCCACACCTACATACAGTGTAAGAGTGCCTGTTCAGTACAGCTAGGTATAGTAAAAAGAATAAAAGTGATAACTAAGCAAATTTAAAAAGATACAGCATTTACGGAAGCATCCTTAGATGTTGAAGGATGAACGTCTCTAGAAGTATTAAATTTGAAGAGATTCTCCTCTAGTCAGATAGCTAAGAGGGAAGGATATTAATTTTTGGCATTTTATATCCTTTGCTTTTATAACTGAGAAAACTGATGTGAAATCTTCTCTGATATTTAGGTGCTACACTCAACGACAAAGATGATGACACCCTCCCAGCAGAGACTGGCCAAAACCATCCATTTTTCAGACGGTCAGACTCCATGACATTCCTCGGCTGCATTCCACCCAATCCTTTTGAAGTTCCTCTGGCAGAGGCCATCCCCTTGGCAGACCAGCCGCATCTGTTACAGGTGACATCAGAGATGGTGTTTTGGAAGAAAACTGCAGTTTGCTTTTTCATTCCTCACCGAAGTATATTATTGACCCAGAACGCTTTTGTTACTTTTCAGCCAAATGCTCGCAAAGAAGATCTGTTTGGCCGACCCAGTCAGGGTCTGTACTCATCTTCTGCCAACAGTGGGAAGTGCTTAATGGAAGTTACAGTGGATAGAAACTGCCTTGAGGTAAATGGAAAGCTTTTATTATTTTAAACAATACGGTAATTTAAACTAAAACCTTTATTCCTTTAAAAGACACTTTAATGTTTTCAGAGAGAATTTTATGTAGCTTTTAGAATAATAATTTAAAAGCCCAGTGCCTGTGAAAACTTGATATCTTTATGAAAAGTATACTTAATGTAGAAACTTCATCATTATTGATTTCTAGCACTTTTCAGGTAATTTTTTTAAATGCAGCAGTACAATCATGAGTTAATTTTGGAATGCTAATTATACAATTATTTTTGATAAAAAGAATTAAATCTTCCTATAGTCCAGTAGATTTGACTTGCCTTCAGACTGAACATTAATTGGCAAGCATGGGAAATGCAAACATACAGTGGGGAATTGTTTTTTTTTTAATTTATTGAAATGATTGAGGTCACTGTGTTTTAACAGGTCAGTAACAGTGTTCACTTTTGTGTGATTTAAAATACACATCTATGGATATATGTGCTGAAAAAGCCTTCTAGGCTGCTTTGAAAGTGCAGTTAAATTTTACTTCTCTTTTAGGTTCTTCCAACTAAAATGTCTTATGCAGCCAACTTAAAAAATGTTATGAGCATGCAAAATCGGCAAAAGAAGGAAGGGGAAGAGCAAAATGTGCCTACAGAAGAATCTGAGAGTTCAAAACCTGGGCCTTCAGCTCACGATCTTGCAGCACAACTGAAAAGCAGCTTGTTGGCAGAAATAGGATTGACAGAAAGTGAAGGGCCACCTCTCACATCTTTCAGGTAGCTGAGTTAAAAAGTACTCTTTGAAATATTACTGATCTGCTGAATGGCTGTTTGGGACTCTGGAAAGTCTTTTTTAAATTAAAATGGGTAGCTTAATTTATTTTGTGTTTGTAGTTCGTGATTAGTATCTTCTAAAGTGAATAGTTGAACAGTCTTCTAAGAGATCTGTGCAAACCGTAGACAAATTCCTTTACTCCATGACTTCCTGCTGCAGACCTACTGTGATGTCCTGGGTAGGCAAGTTCAGCAATTAAAACTGACAACTTGCCATCTGTGTCTGGTGGTGCTGCCCACACTTTATGCAGTTTTAGGGACTGAACTGCCCTCACTTCAAATTACAGCTTTTTTAAAAGAAATTAAGGTCTTGATTGAAGGGAGACAAGTAACAGTGAATTCCATGTAGCAGCAAAGTTACATGCTTTTGGAGTAATTACCCTTTGGAAGCAAGACTTGTGTTTCTGCTGAAACTAAGCAGCTTCATGTGCTTTTGTCCACAGACTTAGTGTACTGTGTCATTGTTTATCAGGAATAAAAAACTTAGTTGAAGGCAGAGACTAAGAAAAAGCCAAAGTACACAAAATGTGTCTGAAATTTAACTTGATTCCGTGTATCTGTCATTTTTTCTTCTTTCTGTCAGGCCGCAGTGTAGCTTCATGGGCATGGTTATTTCTCATGACATGTTACTGGGACGTTGGCGACTTTCTTTGGAGTTGTTCGGTAGGGTATTCATGGAGGATGTTGGAGCAGAGCCTGGATCGGTATGTATTTCTCAGTGTAAGGACAGTTCCTCTTACAACTAAATTGTGACTCTCCCTGATGATTCTGATTTTGGGGTTTGTGTTTGGTTTTTTTGTATTATTTTTAGATCTTGACTGAATTAGGTGGCTTTGAAGTAAAGGAATCGAAATTCCGCAGGGAGATGGAAAAACTTAGAAACCAGCAATCAAGGGATTTAACATTGGAGGTAAAAAATGTTAGCTTATCTTCTGAACACCTTCTCATTAAAAGTTGAATTATCACAGTAACTTGATACGAGAAGTTGTATTTCAGTGTCTGCAAGCAGGTGTCTTAAATCATACTTTTTGAGTTATGTTGCAATTACTCTGAAGTTTTTCCCAGTCTAACTGGTATTTTTTGAGTCTGTGCAGCAATGTCCATAAATTTTTTATGAAGCTGAAAGTCTCTCAGTATGATAATTGGTAAAGAAAAAACTTTTTTTGTGTTTTTTACTAGGTTGATCGAGACAGAGATCTTCTAATTCAGCAGACCATGAGGCAGCTCAACAATCATTTTGGTCGCAGGTGTGCTACCACTCCGATGGCTGTACACAGAGTGAAAGTTACTTTTAAGGATGAGCCTGGAGAAGGCAGCGGTGTAGCACGAAGCTTTTATACTGCTATTGCACAGGCTTTTCTGTCAAATGAGAAACTGCCAAATCTAGATTGCATTCAGAATGCCAACAAGGGTACCCACACAAGTAAGTGATGCACAGCAGTTAATCTACAGAAAATATTCATAAAAGCCTTGGGTGCTTTTTTTTCGTAGAAGTACCAGAGACATCTCTTGTTAGCTCAGTACAGAATCCGTAAAAACTGTGTGTTAGTTCTCTGTAGCAGGGAAATGGCTTTTCTCCTCCATCCCCCCCACACTTTCAGAAACAGGAACCTCTTGTTTTTCTCGCAACAAGAGTCTGCTTTAGATGTGCTCAGCTTTTTTGAGTATCCTTCCCTCCAGAAGGTAATAATTGTCAAGATTTTAGTTATTAAGTGCTTATACATTTTAATATGGCTTCTCCATCTGACTTGCCACAAACAGGTTTTAATGTTTCTGAAAGTATATATAAACTCTTAAAGTATTTTGTCATTTTTAAGTTGGTACAAACACTTCAGGTGCTTTCTTAAGTTTGGCTCAACCCAGTCACTGCTTCAAGTGAGTGGTTCTGTCTCATTGATGTCTTTCAAGCTCTTCCAAAACTTAGTCTTCCTTACACTGAAACTTAGGTAGGAGTGAGAAATATAAAGATGTTTAAGTTTATGAGGTTTTTTGCCCTTCAGGTCTGATGCAGAGATTGCGAAATAGGGGAGAGAGAGATCGGGAAAGGGAGCGAGAGAGAGAAATGCGGAGAAGTAGTGGCTTGCGAACTGGTTCTCGGAGAGATAGGGATAGGTAAGTGATAAATCTTTAACTTGAAGATATTTTGTCAAATAGAATAATTGCCTTGGATATTCAGGAGCAATTTGCAGGGTAATTTCTTGAAATTCAGTCTCTACTTTTAATTCTTTAAAGAATTATTATGCTTACTTTAGCATTAATAGGTTATGTCACAACCACAGGCCATCAGTCTCTTCTAAAACAACAACAAAAACTTGTGTACTAGAATAAAATTGTGAGATGGTTTCAAAACAACAGTGCCATTGGTGGCATGTCTGACTGCTGTGTCCAAAATACGAGTAATACTAAAATCTCTGGTTCATTTTGATTCTCTCTTTCTGATTCATTCTCTCCAAGCAGCTATGAGCAACACTACTATTCCAGCAGTAAAGCTAATGCTAATATGAATCTGTGTGCAAATGATATTGTTCCAGGGGATTTTTGCATTTTTCCTCTGAAATGAGTACAAACTGCTCTGATTATCTTAAGGGACTTCAGAAGACAACTGTCCATTGACACAAGGCCTTTTAGACCAGCATCAGAAGGAAATCCTAGTGATGACCCTGACCCTCTCCCGGCACACAGACAAGCCCTTGGAGAACGGCTCTACCCTCGAGTGCAAGCAATGCAACCAGTAAGACTTCTCTAATACACTTAATGATCGTTCTTGTCATCTTGTAATGTAAAAATATATTTCCTTATCCATGATTGAAATAATTGAAACCGAATTGAAAATATTTGAACATGTAAGACTGATTTTAGTTTCTCTTTAATTTTGTTAAGATTTTATTTCTGTAATTTGTTGCTTAGCTTAGGAGGTATCTTGTAATGCATTCTCTATTTAAAATATCAAAACTTTCATAAGACCGTATTTGAAAATGAGAGAACTGGAGGAGAATAGTAAGACCTATCACTCGTTTATCCCCAGGCATTTGCAAGTAAAATCACAGGAATGTTGTTGGAATTGTCTCCTGCTCAGCTGCTTCTGTTACTAGCTAGTGAAGATTCCCTTAGAGCAAGAGTTGATGAAGCAATGGAACTCATTATTGCACATGGCAGGTAAAGTATCAAGAAGTGAGAACTGATTTTGTGGCCAAAGCACTTGTACTGTTCTACATCTAACTCCAATACATACAGTTTATTCCGTGGTAGTCTAGATATTTTTCTTTGGACAAGTGACTTTTTGGCTTTGGTTTAATCTGTTCTGACTGGTTTCAGAATATGACAGTTCCTTACTGAGAGCAGCCCTGCTGAGAAGGACTTGATGGGTGCTGGTCGATGAGACAGTGGACATGAGCTGGCAGTGTGCCAGATGTGTTCTGGGCTGCATCAAAAACAGCATGGCCAGCAGGTTGAGGGAGAGGATTCTGCCCCTCTGGTGAGACCCCACCTGCAGTGCTGCATCCAGCTCTGGGGTCCCCAGCACAGGAAGGACATCGAGCAAGTACAGAGGAGGCCACCAAGATGATCCAAGGAATGGAGTACCTGTCTTAGGAGGAAAGGCTGAGAGAACTGGGGATTGTTCCGCATGGAAAAGAGAAAGCTTATGGGTGCCCTAATTGTGACCTTGCAGTCCCTGAAGAGAACCTACAAAAAGATGGAGAGGGACTTTATACAAGAACATGTAGTGACAGTTCAAGGGGGAATGGCTTCAAACTGAAAGAGAGTAGGTTTAGATTAGATATTAGGCAGAAATTCTTTACTGTGAGGATAGTGAGGCACTGGAACAAGTTACCCAGAGAAGTTTTACACCTCGAATCCCTGGAGATGTTCAAAGCCAGGTTGGATGGGGCTCTGAGCAACTTGGTCTAGAGGAAAGTGTCCCTGCCGACAGCAAAGCGGTTGGAACTAGATGATCTTCAAGGTCCCTTTCTAACCCAAACCGTTCTGTCATTCTGTGAGTCTGTGATTGTGAAATCAAATCTGCCTTTTTATTCCTTTCTCAAGGGAGAATGGTGCTGACAGTATACTGGATCTTGGATTGCTAGACTCTTCAGATAAAGTGCAGGTAATGACCTGTTGCGCAAAATTTATGTAAGATTCAGTTGTATCAGTTAATTTTAAAACCGGAAGCAATTGGAAGCTTTCTTTATCAAGCAAGACAAAGTTCTGCTTAATCATTTATTTTCTTTTGAAAGGATTAACAGTAAGTAGTCAAAAGTATAAAATGTTATCAATGGGAAATATCATGGAAGTTCTTAACCAATGGAACCTGAATTTTGGGTCTCGTAGCAAATAGCTTGTTGATGTGTGTCAGTAACTAGAATTAAGTGTATCAGTAACTAGAATTAAGTGTGTTAATTGCTATTTTGACTTTCAAAACAGGAAAATAGAAAGCGACATGGATCCAGCCGCAGTGTAGTAGATATGGAATTAGATGATACAGATGATGGGGATGATAATGCACCACTTTTCTACCAACCTGGAAAACGAGGTTTTTATACACCAAGACCTGGTAAAAACACAGAAGCAAGGCTGAATTGTTTCCGAAACATTGGCAGGTATGCTACCATTAACCTCTTAGTCTGAAAAAATGTAAAAGACAATCATACACAACACCAGGGAAAGTACCGATGATCCAAGCTGGAGAAACCTTTTTTTTTTAATGGTCTCTATTTCTCACCCTGAGCCTAAACAGTGGGGAATTGGCATATGTCAACTTGAGGTTTCTTTTCCTGTTAAATTTTAATTTTTTATCCTTTTCTTAAGAAACTTATGTATATCCATGATTTTCATCTGTGACTGATAAAAGTTGGAAAGCTAGCTCCAGCTTAATTCTTAGAATATTAGAACTCTTTAACGTGAGTTTGCTGAAAGATCTCTAGTGTAATTTCTGCTATACCAAAACCATCTCCAAACATATATTTTCAGAATCCTAGGATTGTGCTTGTTGCAGAATGAGCTATGTCCCATCACGTTAAATAGACACGTAATCAAAGTTCTACTTGGCAGAAAGGTAAGTTGAACATAAACATTTTAATTTCCTGTAATTACTTAAAATCTCATCTATAAAACTTTTTTTTTTCCCTAACCACATATGTATTAACTAGCCAAGTTGATACTGGAATTGTATGGATGTCTTTAATTTGAGGACTATTAATTTTTTCGTTTCCTACATTTTGAACAGGGTAGATGTACCAGAAATCAGGTATTTGAGTAAGATGTAATGATTTGTGATAGGTTAGCCTTCAGCTCTCTTCAGAAACTACATACTGTCTCTGCTTTTTTTCTTCCTGAGACTCAGAAAAGATAGTGTTAGACAATGCTAGGCAACAGTCTCTTAGCTTACAGAAAAGCATTTTTCTGGATATTTGAGAGACCTCATAGAATTAATTTGCAATTAAAATTTTGTCTCAGGTGTAGGTGTAATTTAATTCAGAGCAATAATTACCTAAACTTTAGACCAAAAATGCTACCCTGGCTCAGTAAAAACAAATAATGTACTGCACTTCTGATGCATTAGTCAATGGCATTGTAAGTTCTTTCTGATGCAACAAACTTAAACCAAGGTTTGTTACTGTTAGTCTTTCCTTAAATTCAATTTTGATCACATAACCAGTTATCCAACATAGTATAATCTTTAATGAAAAAGGGTTAATGGCAGAAATGACCTTTAAATATCCCCTGGTGTCTTTCAAGAGTGATTGCCTTCTAATTCTTCTCTTCAGGTTTTTCTTGTTGAATATGTATTCCTTCCAGTATTCTAATGTACCTTCTAAAGCATACTGAAAGTAGGAGTTTAACTGCATTTATTTCCATGTGTTTGTATCCTTTGTTGCTAGTGCATAGACCTGGCACGGATCAGGTAATTTTGAATACATTCGTAAACGTCTGTTATGTTTCAAACTTCTGTCCTTTTTTTATAGGTGAACTGGCACGACTTTGCTTTTTTTGATCCGGTTATGTATGAAAGCCTTCGGCAACTTATCCTCGCTTCCCAGAGTACAGATGCTGATGCAGTGTTTGCAGCAATGGATTTAGCCTTTGCAATAGACCTGTGCAAAGAGGAGGGTGGAGGGCAGGTAAGCACAGCTAAATCTGTGGCTCTGTAGTTTCAGAGTTTGACAGTTGTTGCAGGTTGTCATGTGCACATAATCCTTGCTCTTCTCAGATGGCAGATAAAACATTTTACTCTCCCTGGATTCAATGCAGTGTTCTTAGACATTGAAGCCTGTATTTCATTCCTTGAAAGTGATCTAGAGCCTACCATAGAGCCTGGCTACCATAGTCAATCCTAGGGAATTTTAAAAACTCACCCACAGTAGTAAATTTTGCTTGGTTTTGGAGGTATATTAAGCAGTAAATCACTCTGCAGCGTACTGAGGTGGTTGTAATAATCTCATTTCCTTTTTATCCCTTTTCTTCTTCCCCTTTTTAAATGTTCCTTATTTCTTTGCCACAGGTTGAACTTATTTCCAACGGTGTAAATATACCAGTCACTCCTCAGAATGTATATGAGTACGTCCGGAAATATGCAGAACACCGAATGTTGGTAGTCGCCGAACAGCCTCTACATGTAAGTCTTTAGTGGAGTGTTTTTAAAAAGAAGAAAAAAAATCTTTACTATTTCAGTCAGTTAATTATTTTCCTTGTTGTGGTATTGCTAATCAGGTTTCTTTTGAAACCTTGACAGCTTGATTAAAAGTATTTAATTTTCTAATTTTTTTTTTGTAACTGTATAGCTGTTTATGCAGTACTGTGAAGACAGAGTACTTTGAGCAATTTATTTTATAGAATGAAAGATAATTTCTTGTATAGTGGGTCTCATTGGTTAAATATATATGTTCATTTCCTCAGCTCAAATAGCACAAATCCTCTTGGAACTTCATCTTCGTATTTGGCAGCTACTTCATTCTAATAATTTATTACCTTTGATTTGTTTGCATCCTTGTTCTAAGGAAAAATCAGTTCTAAAACAACTTCTACTAGCATGGCAAACAAAAATTGACTAGAAAACCATATTAAAAATTATTTTCTTTTTGAAGCCCTTGTAAAATAAAACTTACGTAATAATATTTTTTTGTAGACAGTTAATGAAGATCCAGTCTGTCATATGATGCTACATCTCAGCTTTGTTGATTGTGCTCATTGTGGTTTCCTGCTGCACATCTGAGATTACCAGATCACGTCTGTGCAGTTGAGGTCCAAATTCTCACAGAAAGAACATATTCCTGGAATTAAGCTACTTGATCTCCATGTCTGTGTATATTAATAGTTTGACTCTTGTTTAAGAGTTGAAAACCCTTACACTTGTATTCATTTTGGAATTTTCTAGAGCAAATTGATTCATAGTATTCCATTTTGAATATGGAATTTCCAGTCTTTTCAGGATATTACTTATTTATATAGAATACGTGTGTGTGTGTGTAATATTTTTGAAGAAGAGGTGGCATGTGTCTGAGGAAGCAAAGTAAAAGTAACATGCAAGATGCATTTTTTTAAAATTCTCATCACATTCAGCGCAGCTTAGCAAAATACCTGAACATTTTAGCATTAGAGACTGCATGTGCTTCTGCTCCTTGTGAAATACTAGCTCAAACCATTACTGCTTTCTTCTGCTGTAGTTGGTAGGGTTTAACAATTGGTGCAGTTCTTCGTTTCAGAAGATTTGCATCTTGGATGATAAAGCTTTGAAAGAAAAGAACAGCTAGAGAACAATGAATCTTGAGTTAAAGGGGATTTCACATGAAACTTTTCAGTAATACGTTTTAAATCAGTCTTAAAAGTTACAGGGTTACAATGTGCATTTTGTGGTTTTCACTTAAGGCTATGAGGAAGGGGCTCCTGGATGTACTTCCAAAGAATTCATTAGAAGATTTGACAGCAGAAGATTTCAGACTTTTGGTAAATGGCTGTGGTGAAGTAAATGTGCAAATGCTAATCAGCTTTACTTCTTTCAATGATGAATCAGGTATGAAATAACTTACTCATAAACAGAGTTTTAGGGATAACTTAACACTGTTTGTTTTGTGTGGAGTAGTTACCAGCATTAAACTTAAACTATCTCTTCAAATCTGGCATTAGTTAATAAGCCAGTGAAAGCTGTAATAAAGTTACTACTTGGGATTTTTTTTTACATTCCTTTGAAAATATTTACCTTCAGTTAAGAGAGGGTGGAGAAAGCATGTTTTCCAACTTTGCTGTCACTAGATGTTAAATACAAGGATTGTATTATTGGCAGTATGTCTTTCTTGTGAAAATTGTGACCTAACTTTAGAACTATAAATGTGATGGATGCAAATTTAATACTTCTTGCATAGTTTTTAAGCTGCGTTTAGCTGCAGTTAGGCTTTTTTGTAAGGAGGGAGGAGTGGGCGTGGTACTGAGTTATGTCAATGTTAGCCTTGCATTCAAAACTATTAGTTTTGAAATTACTAGTCTCCAATATCAGGACTTTATGAATGTGATTGTAGCTGAGATCCAACTTGCAGCACATGTAAAACAGATCTCTTAATGTTATTGTTCATTGTAGCAGCTGAATTATATACCTTTTTATTTCACACAGGAGAAAATGCTGAGAAGCTTTTGCAATTCAAGCGCTGGTTTTGGTCCATAGTTGAGAAGATGAGTATGACAGAAAGACAAGACCTAGTAAGTTGTGCATTCCCATTGGAAACATGCAGAAGAATTGGAATAACTGGTGTCATAACTGTTCTTAACGTTGTCTACCTGCAGAGACTTTGTGAAGAGTTAAGGTAGCAGAGCCGGGTAGTAGGGTGGGGTAGGACTATCGGTTCTGGAAATATCAGGTGTGAATCTTAGACCTTCTTGTAACTGAAAGTAAGCATGGTGTGCCCTTCTCCGTGTTCATAGGTCTCTTACAGAAGCACAGTTTTACTCTGCACAGTTGCTCTTAAGATGAGTAACTGTGGTTACTCAACTGTGTTGTGGGCTGGTAGAGTTTTGAGGTGGAGTTCTCTTCATGGATCATCTACTCACCTGACTAATGTGTATCCTGAGGGCAGTTTGTGTGTCCTTTCTGTAAGATGTCAGTAATGATACCATGTCCTTCTCAAAGCCCTTTAGGAGTAACAGATGAGAAGCATGCAAGAACAATATACTGTTCAAGAGTTTTAATTTTTAAAAACTTACCTGTAAATTGTATTTGTTGTACACTTCTTCAAACTGTTTGTTTTTAACTTCCTACTCTTTAAGGTACTCTCTCTCCCTCACAGTCTACTAAAAGGAAACAAAGAGTACTCTGAAAAGTGGAAACCCTAGAGCACATTTTTCAAGGAGTATCTATGGTTACACTTTGGTGGTGACTCAGTATTTCACACTTGAGACAATAAACCAAATACTCTCTGTTGCTGCCTTTTGTCTGTACCAGTACTACATTGTGTAGTCTCTAACTGGTTTGTGAGAGATTCCTGATTCAATTTGTATTGATGGCAGTCACCACCTTCCCAGATGGACCTGGGGACATTTCATTTACTGAGGATTTGTTGATACAGGATAATTTTGAGTGCTGCTTTTATCAGTTTTATGAATGAGCAGTTGAGGAAGGGAAGTAAAGGAAGCTACTACAGAAGCAAGTAGCATGACTGCAGAGTTTAGTTGGCTTATTGAAGAGAACATAGTGTGATCAAACCTGCTGTGACTGTGCAGTTCTTTTTTAACCTATCCCTACACATTTTGTAGGCAGTATGAATCTCAGCCTTGTAAATCATAATTTTAAATGGTGTCTTGTTTTTTCAGGTTTACTTTTGGACCTCAAGTCCATCATTGCCTGCCAGTGAGGAGGGATTCCAGCCTATGCCATCCATCACAATAAGGCCACCAGACGACCAACATCTTCCTACGGCAAACACTTGCATTTCTCGCCTTTATGTCCCACTCTATTCCTCTAAGCAGATTTTGAAACAAAAATTGTTACTCGCCATTAAGACCAAGAATTTTGGTTTTGTGTAGAGTATAAAAGTGTGTATTGCTGTGTAATATTACTAGCTAAGTTTTGTAGATTTTTCCATTTGTCTATAAAAGTTTATGAAAGTTAATGCTGTCATACCCCTGGTGGTACTTCAAAGATTTAAATGCAAACATTCCTGTACTAAATCTGTAATGTAAAGGCCTAAGGAGCACTAGCAATATGTGATTGCAACAGTTTGCTAGTCAATAAGTCCTTTGCCTAACCCCAGCCAAAGATGACAGCAGAACAATATAATTTACACTGTGATTTATCTTTTTGCTGAGGGAAAATATGTAAAATGTTCTGAAAATTCACTGCTGCCTTTGTGGAAAGTGTTTCAGCAAAGGTTCTTGTATAGAGGGAGTAGGGAATTTCGAAATAAAAAATTAAGTATGTTCTGTGTTTTTAACTTTTTTTTATGGTGTTTAATTTGTGGTTGGCTGCAGTTGTGTATCATGTATATTGAACTTGTAAAAAGTTCCTGACAGCTCAGATCCTGGAATTGGGATCGTTCACTTATGAAACCACTTTCATTGCAATTTTTGTTCTATTGCATTGAACTCTGGCACATCAGATACCATCACTAATATTTTGCATGTAATCTGTACCTTTAGTGGTTTTTTTTCCCTGTACATATTTGATGAGGCCAATGCACAGTATTTCATAGTTCACAATCAACATTTTTGTATCCTTGTTACAGTGAACAGACAGTCAGGAGATTGCTCCACTACCAGTTCTAACCCAACACTTGTACTACATTATCTAACTATGTAAACTCAGCCTGGGCACTTTCTGGTAACTGTAAAATGTTTATAAGATCATGATTATTGAAGATACATTTTTTGGAAAACTTTAATGTTCGTGAGCTGCTTAACTTCTTTTGTATCTAGCCTTTTTTTAAGTATCTTGTTACAGTTTTTTAATAAAGAAATTACAGACAAAATACCAAGTTATACTGAAGAAACAATAGTTTTTATTTATTTAGCCATTTATACTTTAGCTAACAGCATACACTAAACATAGTTGTTCATTAAAAATCTGAATTTTGTAGCTGAAAAATTGACATACAGAAGACATTTAGCCCACATTTTACAGTTAGCAGAGAATCCTGAAAGAAACGGGCCAGGCAACCCCTCCTTTTTACAGAATTGGTTTGAGGGAAAAGTGACTTGTTCTGAAAAATCTCAAGGCAATTAGGTTAGAATAAAATTCTCAAACTTCACAGTAGTGAGTTCTACTGTATGTTCACTTTTGAAGTGGTTGGTTGCTTTTGGGGAGGGCAGTCTTTGACCATAATCTAGGACTTCTTCTCCCTAAGGCTTTAAAAAACCCCAAAATTCTTACGGGCACACAAATTCTTAAAGCAACTCCAAGAGATTTTTGAGAGTTAGAAATTGATTAATAAAGAAAGGAGCTACTTTTTCTGTGTCAAAATAAATTTCTGAAAGCTTAGCAGACTGAAGTATTGAGGGATAAGAGCTTTTGTGGTGGTGAAGTTCTTCTGTCTTGCTTCTCCAACCCTATTAGTCCATGCTAGTGATTTTTTTTCCTCCCTTTTGTTGGGAAGAGCTGAAGTAATGTTCCATCAAAATCCCAGTGGAACTCTCCTTTGCCAGAGCTCCACTGGGTTTTCCTTTCTGTCAGCTAGTTTGAGAATGACCAGAAGTTACCTACATCTGATTTGCAAAAAAGCCTGTTTGCATTATTTATTTAGTTGCTAGAGGTATGGAGTACAGTTGATAACCACAAATTCTGGTAACCAGTTGCCAAAATGAAAATCCTGTTTTCTAAATAAGGTGGACTGTTCCAGGCTTGTGTAGTTAAACTGCAGATAAATAAATAGATGTATGATTATTTCTGCATGTACTAATACTTCCTCTAAATCGATGATCCTAGAAAAGGATAGTTTCAATGTATGAGGATTGGAGTCTGTTCTAGATTTCCTGTTGTGACCTCCAGTGTATCTTAAGTTCAAAACTATATTAGATTTTACTATGCTAAAAAATAAAAAGCAGTACAGCCTCACAAATCTAGGTAAAGGCATTTTAGTATAGAGAAAATTCATGCTGGTATGGCTGTTCTCTTAGGGAGGGTAAGTTACAGAGGTACAAAGCAACATCTACCTTATGCCTGGATACCAAACTGCTGTGATTATTTCCACTACCAAAACTGCCTCTAACTGAAATGTGTAAAGTTAGTAGAAAGCAACAAAAGAAACTGTTTAGAATAGGCATCAAATTGCCAGTCTGTAAAATAAAGCTCCCTCCCTCACAAAGCTTTGTGAGGCTTGATGTACTAAGAAGTATCCAAGGCCCTTGGATGAAAGGCCATATATACATGTAAAGTACTGTGTATATATTTATGTATTGTGTGTATATGTATATAAGTGTATGTGTATGTATAACATATAAATATATGTTATATGTATATATATTTCTGTATATAGCTTAAACATTTTTTAAGTCCTGTAATGTATAGCTAGACAAAAATTATGCAGATAGCACAGTAGCTCACCATATATACACACACAAGGCATTCTGATAAGCAGAGAGGGAATTTAGAATGATATATGCTGTCGTCATTGACTTGAAATATGTATGTAGCTTTATAAATAGCTTTTTTTCCTCTGTATGGTATATTTAAACTATATCAAGATTTTAATAAGAAAAATGTTTATTAAAATCATACACCTCCTCTCCCTTTGACTTAAGCCCTTCTGTTAGTTCACTTAAAATGTGGTAGAGAAACTAGTTAAAGGAAAATCCTGCAATGTTCACACTTTTTGAATAGTCTAAATCCTTTAGCTGTTCACCGTTGCTGAAAGAGGAGATAAATGTAGCTACTAATGAAATGTTATCACCAATTTCTAGAGTAGGTCCTAATCTGAATCTAGGGAAAACTGATACTGTAGTGCTAATTTTCATGACTAATTCCTGGCTTTGGTTTCTCTTACTTAGCTAGCTGTATCCAACACAAGGTAAATCACTTGCTCCAGCTTTGATAATTTTCCAGGAGTGAATAATTCTATGGACTTGTCATCAAGTGGTCTTTCCCACCTGTGTGGTTTGGAAGTGACTTTTCTTTCCTCCACGTTAGTCATTTGGTCACTAAATAACAAGCAGTGGTAAGGCTGTAAACTGGCAAACTTGTGAATCCAAACCAATACCTTTGCACAGCAGCATTCAGGGACGCAGAGGAAAGGAAATTTTCCTCAACTCTTAACATTTATCTTTGTATGCAACTGTGCAAATCATGCAGACCTCCTGTTTTTCAAAACTGTGCATCTGCAGAGAGGTGTGTAGGGAGCAGGGCTGCACTCTCCATGGTAGTTGGGAGTGCAGGTGGGAGAAGTTCCCCAGTCACCACCAACCACCTCCTCTGTGGTGGCTTCGCAGGGAGAGCCAGAATTCAGCACAGCTCCTGCTCACCCTTAACACCATGAAAGATTGGTCACTAGGTTTGTATTAACCTCCTCCTTTCTATGCTTACTGCTCTGCCCTAACTCCCTTTTTATAGTGTCCCATAGCCTGTGGATCCTGTCTCTGTGCATCTGTAAATGCCATTTCTGAGCTGCTTCTGTGTCTGTGCTCTTTGCTTCACTGACACTTGGAATTCTCTGGCTTCCTCTCTGTAGGGCAAACTATGGATATCTCAGTAGCTCTGATTCCCTTCCTCTTTTCAAGCTTTGTAGGATTTGACCTTTTGTCTGAACTCTTCAGTTTGCCTATTTAGTAAGGTCTGCTAAAATCAAATAGAAAATTCTGCAAATCCAGATTAACTGGATTTCAGCACGTGTGGTGTTATCTTGTTCTGAGGTACAATGAATGTCCACACATTGAAATGTGTAGGTGAATGGGTCATGTGAAAGCTTCAGTGACTACCTTGAACACTCAGTGCAGGAAGTTTCCACGTGATCTCTGTGGGGAGGACATGAACAGGCTTCACAACTGGAAACTGGCCTCCATCACAGTGCAGTCGTTGCCCATCAGGACTTCTGGCATCATCAGGAGCTCCAGTGGGTCCTTTGTTAGTTGGAAATCGCTTTTGTGGTTTTCATTTGCAGCTATTTCAGATTTGCTGAATTGAGAAGCATGGAGGGCTTTAAATTTTTTATATATTTTTAAAGGATTTTTTGTGCAGTTCTAAGGGTAACTTCATGTCTCGCTTGAAACACAGTCCTATGAGAGACTATTATTCCCCCTTCGTCAAAGGCTTAATATAAAGGTATTTTTTGTCTATTACCACCACAAACTACTATTATAGTAATAGACTGTTTAGTATAACAAGAGGCAGTTGGTTGCTCCCAGGTGTTTCAGGACTTTTCTGTAATGGTGAAACTTCTCAGTGTCCCTTTGTCCAGTGGCAATGGCAGCTTACACAAATGTGTATGCTTGAGTACTGAAGTCACGTAAACCTACTGGAAGATAGATTGTTGCCACAACCTATGGTGAGGTTTCTCGGCAAGGAGACTGCAAGGAGACTTAAGGAAATTTTAGGCTTTAGACATACTGAAATGATTCACAAACTGATTTTCTGACAGTGAACAGTGCTAAGCTGAAAAGCAGTGAAAATTCTTCAATTTACTTGAAATGGCATTTTCATATACAAAATTAGACTTAGCTGCCTTTTTAAATGGTTCATAAGTATTCCCCAAAAAAGTAACACTTTTTGGGGGAGGGAGGAAAGAGGTGTTACAGTTAAAGCAGCGATGACTATATTTGCCAGAGCAGGACAGCTGCCACAGCAGTGAGGAACTAGAGGAGGAATACAGCTTCCACCACCTGTTAGGGAGCTTGTTCTAAATATGACATTGTAGGTACAGCTGAGTAATCAGCAATCTTACAAAATTGTGCATAATGCTGTATTTCATTTGTATGTGCTTGTCTGTATTTCAGTGTTGTGTACATGATCTAATTTTTATAAAACAAAGCTAACAGAAGTTGGCAGATTTTTGTGGAGGTGCAAGAACAGCCACTTCCTGTTTGGTTAATCCTTGAGGTACATTTCCTTTCCAGTATTTTTCTTTTTTATGTGCATCTTTAGGCACCGTGTAAGTAGACATTTGCTGTGCACTGGTAAAAGGACAGGTGTTTAAGAAGTTATCTCCAAATACTTGAACAATTTTCTATTTCTAAATATATTAATTTATGATAGGTCTTAATCCTGTCAGGACAGGGTGTTTATTTAGGGAACTCTGAAACAGCAGCCACGACAATCAGAACTGGAGGCTAAGACAACTAATAGGCAAGTTGATGTCATTTAAAACGAATAGTCTGCTGCTTGTTGGTTTTGGCCCAGAAACTCATGCATCTCCTCCTTAAGCCACCACACACCAATAGAATTTGTCTGTAAATGGGTCAGTTGGGTTTGCTCTGCATCAATCAGTGTTCCTCTAATTGCTCTGGACAAAAAGCTGGAATCCCTGGTAGTCCATATGCTCCGTAAGAGGGGAGCTGTTGTTGGACGTGAAATTTAGCAGCTTGTATAGGTATCTCTGGGAGATAAAACTTCAAGGATGTCTCAGAAAGAACAGTACTCCAGTAACAGCAGATGTTAGTGCGAAACCACCTTTTCTCATTTACTGTTTGTGTGTTCCTGCTGTGCTTTTCAGTAACTTGCTGCTCAGGCACGTGTTTCTGCTCCTCAGAAAACTCCACGTAAGAAAACCAAAGCTGTTCTTGTCCTTAGTCAGCCGTGCTGCGCAGATCTCACCACTGAAGTTTTCTTACCCCCTGCCCTGGTGAGGCTTGAGCGTCTGTCACAAGGCATAAAAAAGCCGCAGGAAACAGATGCGGTCCCGAGGAGCCCAGCTGGCCTGACTCCCCTTCCCATGCTTGGGAGTGGAGAGAGGGGAGGTCTCCGTCACTGTAGCAGCTAGGTGCCTTTAAAAAAAAACTTCTTAAGGGCACACGAATTCTCAAAGCAACACCGAAAGTTACCTTTCTGGAAAGGGGAGAGCCGAATCTTTTGAAGCTCTCTCTCCTTGCAAGCAGGGAGAGAAACAAATATCAACCGTACTTTCACTGACAGGCCCCTGGCGAGCGCCTCCAAGCGCTGAACGTCTGTGTTTGTCATGCAATTACTGAGT